>JAECUM010025824.1:0-15405 GCA_016617855.1 Megalonaias nervosa | reverse complement strand
ATAAGTGTAATGGATTTACTTTAACTAAATGATGACGGCTTTAGCTTTATTACGAAATTTCATATTATTTGCATTGTTATTGGATGTAATGATATTGTAAAATGTTATTATATTTCCTTTAATAAAATGTATTGATCGTTACGATTTGACAGTGAATTACTGGAAGTTTATTTTAAATCATGCTTTGGTTGAATTCTCCAGCTAGAGGTCGCTGTTTTAACATTTATAGAAAGCTCTCGAAACAATGACTACTTGCTTTATTTATATTATTTCATAACATTCTTCTTCACTCAAGCTTCGTCCGACATCGGCCTTAAAGTTGGAGTTACGGTATCTCTATCCCATTGGCTATGGTACTAGTTATAATAATATACTTCTGGGACCGTATACTAAAATTCATTAAAAAAAACCCCTCTCATTGAACCGGAACCGGAACCACAATCAACTAATTCCATTCAGGACACGCAGTGCTAATGTTATGGATAACTGGGAACCAGCCTGGACATGAGTGAACATAAAATAGAATATATATAGGTTTGGCTGACCAGGATTGGTTAATAATGTAAGTTATATTTTAGGAAAAAGAATCTTTTGAGACCTTATCCTAGTCATAAGTGAAAAAACAGAGACATTGTTTTATTGATGGAGTTTCAGTCCTTTAACAGTCTTGAGTTTGGAACACTCATTACCAAAATTAGCACCTGACTCTTTGGTGCGGAATTGAAAGCATATGTTTCAAACACGTGCAGGTGCAGAAAATGCCGCGGCCCATATCCTTTCCTCTACACAGAAGCTGACATCCAGGTGTCTTCTATACTGATAAATATAGGTTTGATCATGAGCACTCAGAAATTTTAAGTTATTGAATTTTTAATATCATGGTGTTTGCATAGGATTACTATGGGAAGTGAATTAGTACCGTGATTGCCATAGACAGCTACAGCAATACAGTGACTACACATATGCAAGTGCAATTAACTTTACTATAAATGCAATCATATGGTTCTATTTGTGGATAACAAGCAAAATTAATACCTTTTGTAAACCACAATGTGACTTTCAGTGGGATATTAAACACATATTCAGATATATCAACTGTTGCCAAGAAGGGGGGGGGGAGGGGAACAGGGTGTAGATTTGACTATGTTAGGTGGAGTGTTTTGCACTTTGGTTCATATCTAAGCAATACGTATTTAAAAGTTATACTATTTACCATTGATTTAGTAATTATAGTAAGCAATATGATATTTCCTAGTTGTGTTTTGAAACATAATGCTTCAGATATGATCACTTAGGTCTCTTCCACCATGTTTAATGGGGATGACCTCTCATGACTTTGCATCCCACTAATTTCTTTCAGTGAATGTTTTGAAACTTTATATTTTGCATTTTAATGCACGTATGTTTACCTTACTTTAGTTTTAAATTATATGTCCTCTGGGAGGAATTTAAGGTAATATTTGTCATTTAAATCTATTTTTCTGTAATAATACATGTACATATACATGGTCACTTGACCCTTTGCTTATTAGTTACATAATATGACAAGGCTGGTAATATATTTCAGTATTTAACTGAATAGAAATAAATGGTGATATTAAAAATGATGACTCTTATTAGATAGATTTAGTTGATATTTTTTTTCTGATTTTCTTAAATAAAGCTCAAATGTTGAATGCAATGCACCATTGCTGTTTAGGTGAAAATGAACTTGCAATATTATTTAATATTCACTAATGTAATCTTTGACAAGCAGAACTACGCACATTGCTTACTTATGTATTGAACTAATATTCTTAGGGCTGTCAAGAAAATCAAGGGTGAATATAGGACACACAGTACTAATGGTATGGAAAAATGGGAACCAGCCTGGAAATGGGTGAACATAAAATAGAGTATATATGGGTTTGGCTGGCCAGGATTGGTTAATAATGTAAGTTATGTTTTAGGAAAAGGAATCTTTTGAGACCTTATCCTAGTCGTAAGTGAAAAAAATAGAGACGTTGTTTTATTGATGGAATTTCAGTCCTTTAACAGTCTTGAGTTTGGAACACTCATTACCAAAATTAGCACTTGACTCTTTGGTGCGGAATTGAAAGCACATGTTTCAAACACGTGCAGGTGTCGTCTATACTGATAAATATAGGTTTGATCATGAGCATAAGTTATTGAATATTTAATATCATGGTGTTTGCATAGGTTAACTATGGGAACTGAATTAGTACGGTGAGTCCTTCAGATAAAAGAGGGTCAAAGCAATACGCAAGAACAAGCGAAAAATGATAATAAGACAGAGGAAAGCAAACTTGAGCCAACTATGAAACCAGAACACGAAAACCTTCAACAGAATGTCTCATTTTAGACCTCTAATGATAATGTGTAAAACGTTGTATTATAGTCATCCGTTTTCAAGGAAACAGCCGAATGACATTCGCAAGTGGATATTGATTAGAAACACTTCATCAATATGGCTTCCATCGTAAAGAGCTAAAAGAATAACAATATTGGCAAATCGGTGATTTTAATTACTGCCATAAAAGTATATATCCAATAACTAGTATTTTTACGAGCAGTTAAACACTTCTTTGCAGATCCCATTATTATTCTTAAATAGATTTTCCTCGTCTACGATATGTCGCGACTATTAGAGACCCAATTTCTATATTGACATATGGCAACATTTGTAGTTTTTATGTTTATTGTAACTCTGTTTAGCGAAAGTTTGATAAACTGGAGATATACATGTGCAGCACAGGTGACAGTATTTATGTTTTGCAATGCTCTTTGATTGCTGTTCATACTGATTCTATTGTGTATTGTGGGTTAATAAATAACTACCTTCATTTCAACCATGGTGTTGCCTTCAGCTATAAACGACTGACGGTATTTCACCATAGGTTTTCACATCTTATTAACCATTCTCTCCGCTGCAAAAATTATTCGTGTACATTTCTCCACAAGAGGAAGTAGTAAGCTTGTTTCTTTATAAGATGCAGCATACAATTTTGAAACAATTGTTTAGAAACCAAATGGAAAGGAATAAAACTAAAGTAGAATAATAAAGAAGATTAATGGTTGACTAGCAAAAAGAAAGAATGGCCTAGGGGCTCTCTACAGATATTACGTACTTTTGAGAGAATGACAGGTGTAAGGTGAAGTTGTTAGAATTTGCAACGTGCACAATAAAGTGAATGTTGGCATACCTCTATGGTACTTTCCTGTCCTGTGGTTGACATTTCTGTATATATTATATTTGTGAAAACTGTACATGAGCTAAGCACACGGCTGACCAAATAGTTTCTCTATGTGCTTGAAAAATCATACTGAATTAGTCCAAAGTACACTAACTATGACAGTTATTTAAATAGGGAAAAAGAATTTTGCCAGAGTTCGCAATACCAGCTTTTAACGGAGCAATGAATGGATTACAAAATATACAAAAAGATATCGGCTCTTTTTACAATTTACTTTTGAAGTCCATGAATTGAAAATGGCAGCTTTTTAAAAAACAAAACAAAACAGAAGTTCATCTGTAGTTAAACTGTATACTCTGTAACCCAAATTACATTCGCCACAATCTTTAGACGTCACATCTTTGTATACTAACATACTGTACAATGAAGGGATACAGGCGTGTAGAGAAGCATGGGAAACAAGAACTGTAGACAATCCACCCACTCACTTCCTAGTCCAACTCCTGGAGCTTGTCCTAAAACTCAATAACTTTGAAATTAATGAAGAAAACTACCTCCAAATCAATGGAACCGCAATGGGTACAAAAATGGTCCCTTCGTATGCTAATATTTTGTCCCAGATTTCCTTTTATAGTAATGTTGACAGTGTCGAAAAACGACTTACTGACGGGCAAATAGTGAGGATATACAAATTCGCGGTGAACGTGATAGGTGTTTCCACCTTCCTTGTCAGCGTTCGTGGCAGAATCCACTTTGAAAGGAATGACATGCAGTAACGGTACGGAGGTGTGTCCCACCACGTTGTACTCCGCCACATCGGAGTACACAAAAATCAGATTCAGTCCTTGGTTCATTTCTACAGGGAATCTAAAATATTTCGCAAAATCCGAGTTACTGGTCACGGCTGTTATTTCCTCTTGATCAACTTGGGGTCTCCACCCAAAATGTCATACAATTCAGGACAAAATGTAATGGCCAATACTTTGTCCTCTGAAAATTTGATCATTAGGCGACGAGCTATTTTGTGGAATTCGATCGTGACACTTTTTCTGGTTTTCTCCAAGACTTTGCCAAACACGTTATTGAACCTGTCAGCAATGGCGTTCACCAAAATGTTGACCACTAAAATTATAGCCTGAGAGAATTTTCAACCGATAAGTGGACTGTTTAGTTGTGGGGTCTTGTGATTTCATAGAGTCACCTACACTGCCGCGTTCATCCAAGTGTTGTTGCACTTGCTCGACATGAACTTCTATCGTAAAAGTGTTTTGATTTTCGACAATGTTTATAATTTGTGTAGGGTGACTCATTTCCACTAAAGCCACTTCCCAATGCGCTTCATGATCCAACTGGATGGCCTGAGGTAATTTGGCCGTGTAACAGCATAAGGTGTTATTGTGAAACACCTCCATGGAACTGTCACTGGGTAACGTTAAGTAAAATTGGTTGTTCATAATTCCAGAGCTCTAGTATCCGAGGGGTCGCTGGAAGTCAGAGGTGTGTCTAAAAGAGGATGGTTAGGGTGACTGTTGGAAGGGGGACTGATGTTGGACGCAAGACTCCCGTTGTTGTTCCCATTAGAGGAATATTTCAGAGACGGATTGGGAAGAAATTAACCGATGCAACTGCTGAGTAAAATGGTCCACAATTGTTTGTCTCCTTGTTGCGAACTCAAATTGGCAATGGCAGCACCGATGACACAATACACCACAAAGATTTGGCAGAACAAGACGATTTGCATTTTAGGCACACATTCTCCACACCACACCCACAAGGGTTGTTTTTTGTAGATCTTGCAGAGAAGAACTGGGGATGGAGTGGTTACTGCAGCAGCTGAGGCTGTGTTGAAAGGCATGATGGTCACTTCTTTTGATAGTCGATGATTTGCGAAGCGTCGATCCAAGAGTCAAAACTGGGAGGATATCCTTTCCAACGTACTTTGACTTCTTTGACACGTCGTTTTCCCACTTTTTGGGTTCTTCGATCGAGAATGCTTTCTATCTCGTACACGTCTTCTTTTTTGGTCACGCGTTGTAACTCGGGCAAGTAAAAAATAAATTATTAAATTCCAGAAACAAATGATCTTCGAAAACAATCTGGTTTCAACAATAAAAACCTATCCAGCCTTCAAGGTTTCAGAAATACAACTCACTGACGAGCGCTCAAACAGAGGTATTATATCAAACCGAATCATCATCCCGTTCTCATGAGATAGATCACGTGTTCTCTTAACACTTGAACAACGCATTAAGAAAAATGTTATTTGTCACGTAGCAAGAACCCCTATCTACTCTCACTCTGAAATAAATTTAAAAATAAAACATTGTTTATTGAGACTAGACGAAATGACCTTGGCAATAGCCAATCGTTTTCGCGTAGCGCTTACACTACCGCAGACCAAGGTGAACTAAAAATATTGCTCATGTAACACGTTTTACGTCTTAGATAAACAACATTACTAAAAGAAAATATCGAATTACTGAAAAAGAATTTCGAATCTAATCTAAGTGAAAATAATCATTACAATAAAATGTAATGAAACAAAAATAAAATAAAAACAATTTTGAAACTAACACACAAACAATTTAATTACATATACGTAACATATGTAGGAGTTTGCTCAGTTTGGGATGACATCCGTAGGGTGGTAGCCGTATGGTTTCATAATGATGACATCCACCATGAAAACCAGTAAAGTGAAAAGACGTACGATGACGAGTGGCATCGCTTTCGCATCCGTCAGGTTTGACACGCACAGCATCACTTTCCATAGCACAGCATCGTACTCGAGTTTCTCGTTGGACTTGAGTCTTACGCTTGATATTTGTTGTTTGAAAGGATTCATCTTTCTCGTTTCCTATTGGTAGTTCCAATGAACTATCGGTCTTGGAAGTTGTCCCTTTTTATATGCTGGCCAATATCAGCGTGTCCGTACGGTAAAGTGAAGTGATTGGGAAGCTGTACTCTCCTCTGGTACACGATCTGATAGACTTTTTCCAAGGGTCGGCTGACGATTTGGTGTGTGGGTAAACGTACAAAATCTTGTACGGTTCGTGGGTGGTCACTTTAAAATTTCCATCCTGTCTAGACTGCAAGGTTTTTCAAGACGTCAAAGTTCATCAGTCGACTGGTGCGATAATTGAGAGTCAATCCTTTCACTTTACACTCGGTGTGTACTTCTCCTTGTGGGTCACGGTATTCGTAGCCGTACATTTTGGGACCGCCACATGCAAAACTTAGAATCTTGTCGTCGGGATGCTCGTCCGTCCCGGCTCCTAAACGGTCTCCTTCGATGTTAGGATGTTGTTGACCCAGACGATCGATGTAGATACAACTGTCCGTGTCAAAATACAGCACACCATCTCCTAACAGTTCTAAAGCTTCGTACAGTTTTAAGCGAGCATGGACTGTCACGTAAGCCGCAATGATGACATTTCCAAATTCGTCGGCTTCTACAAAGTCCAGTTCTTCTTCGTAATTGACTAAGATCAAGTCCTCACGAATGACGTCCACGTGTTTCATGTATTTGGATTTGTCGTGAATCATCTGGAAGTAGCGGGAAGGTTCTGTCAAATACTCCGTCTTGGGTAAACACGGTCGTTGTGTCATTTTGCCCCACAAGCAATTTAACATTAATTTGGCAAACGATCGCCTTCCTTCATTTTTCTCGACGTGGTCTAAAGTGATGCCTTCCTGCTCCAAGTATTTCTATTTGAATTTCTTTTGGCCTTTGGGAGTGTGGCACCAGGAAAGATATCCGCTGGCTTCTTGTTTCAGTTTTAAAAAGGCATTCACGTAGTGTGCGAAAATGCCTTTTTGAGTCTCGTCGCCCTTGTGGTATTTTTCTGTCTTGGGAAAGTGGTAAATTTCGTACACTTCTAACAATTGGTATCCCAGATCCAGAGCTTTGAACAATTCCACGCTGACCCACGTTCCCGTTAAGGCGCGTTCTTCCTGTGTTTGCTGACAAGGTCGGTCTTGGTTGCACGTTTCGGCACAAGTACGACACAAAGGAAACATCAGTTTTCCTTGGCAATGATGTGGTAAAAAGAGATGGTACAAGTTCGTAGGAGGCAAGACTTTGCACTTGATCAATCCTTGGTATTGTCGAATGTTTTCCAGGTCGATGTGTTCCGTCAGCAATTGCGGGTGCCCTGCGGAAAAGTGACAATATTTGCACACGTACTGATACAGGGAACACATGTCCACGTATTTGATTTCTTCTCCTTTTTCCTCGTCGGCTTGGTACAACAAACAGGTGGCATTCGTCCGTCCTCCGTACAAACTGTTCCGCGGGTTCAGTGGGTCCACCAGCGTGTAACTTTCCACGATGCGCTTAAACTGGGGATCGTACTCGTGTTCCCACATTTCTACCACTTGGTATCCTTGCTCTTCTAATTTCAAGCGCCGCTGACAAGTGGCTTGGTACAAGTCTTCCATGGTCCGTTGTAAAATCTGATTTGTCGTGGTACGTTGAGGGTAGCAGATGGGACATCCGTGAAATAAGCACCCGTTAAACTCGTTCACAATCTTGGGGTTTTCTAAGTCCCAGCCATCCACCGAATACATTCCAATGGTCTTTTCGCTTCCTCCGTTGCGAGCGTGTTGGATCCATTTGTCTTCCTTGTCGCACAAGTAATGTAGCCAGCGTAGGGCTTTGACCGAGTACTGACGTTTGACAAAGTTGGTCGTTTGAGGACTTATGACAGCTGGGGTGTTTTCGGGCATGAATCGTTGGCGGTACACTAAGGAACACGCTCTGGCAATGGTGCAGGCTTCCTTCAAAGGATCGATCTCTAAGTGTTCCATGAACAGTTCTCGAAATTGTCCACATCGGAACGACAATATTTTAACATTTCTTCCTGAAAATCTAAGGGGTCAGAGGCGTGAATGTGGTACCATGCGTAGGAAGCTTCTCGTTGTTCGGTACGCATGTTGTCGGGTTCGTAGTAGTGAGCATCAGGCAAATGGGGTATAACGACGTAATGATTGGCTTCGGTATTGAAAAAGTGTGGAAATAGCCTTTGGTCATTTCTGTCATTCCAAACGTTTTAGGCATGCGGCTCAAAGGCATGGCCAAGTAACTCATCGAATCTTTAAGCTGCACTTGTCCCACTTGCATGGAGATGATTTTGGCTCCGTTCAAAGTCACTTTAGGACATTCGGTACTTTGTTCCGTATAGTATCTGAGGAGAAATTGCGCATCGTGTCCCGAGAAATTGTGAGCCATCACCGTGGCATAGCGATGACAATCTCCGTAACGTTCAATGTCCTCTTGGCTCCACGTCTCGTCGACAGGGTCTAAGATCCAATGGGCGAAATCGGCCAGCGTGTTCGGTCCCCGAAAGATTTTTTTACGTCCTCCAGGAATCTTGCCACATTGAGGGCAATGAGTAAAGATAGGCTCTTGGATGCACTTCTCACACGCTCGGTGAGCCACGCAAAAATTAGGAATGTGAATGCCAGTCTCTTGCATGCATTCGAAATCGAAAAAGATGAAATTGCCTTTCTTCTGGTCATTATCTTCTTCTTCATGTTTGGAATGGTAGTTTTGAATGTAGCTTTGGTGTTCCAAGACCACGATTTGGCGACAAATGTGACATCGCTTCTTTCCTGAACATACGTGCGCCTTGGCATTATTGGAACGTATGCCTTGTCCACAAGTAGGACACAATCTCAGGAGTTGACAAGCACATTTCTGCTGTGAACCTTGCGTCTTCAAATGTTGTTAGCAACAGGTTGGACTGACAAACGTGCGCTGACAAGCTAGGCAATGCACTCGTTCTTGGCTTTCGTCCAGACAGGGTTTAGAGGCCAAACATCCCTCACATTTCGATCCACAATGCTTGTGTTGCTCTCGATTGTTATAGCCATAGTCACATTTCTCACAGTAATAACCGTATCCCAGAAATGCAGTGATACTGGTAATGGCATCGAAATGTTCATCGTGAAGATAGACTTGAATGTATTTTCTGTCTTTGAAATCTTTGCCTCGAAACAACAGAGGTCCGCGCACTTCTTGAGGGTGCACTTTCAAAGTGTGGCGTGGAGCCAAGACGTCTTTTTTGCATTTCAGGAATGCCGCAGGGTCTGTCTTTGGATATCTCGGCTTGTTGTAACAGGAGTTCTGCTTCTCTTTGTTGTTTGGTTCGGTCCAATCGTCGAATAGTTTTCCAGGCTCTTTTCCATTCTGCCGCTTCGTTCTTGTCGGCATACGTTCGTCATACCATGATGGCACGGGCTAAGCACATCTGGTCTTGTGTGTTGTTAATTTGAACGATGCAGCGCTTGATTCTGCAAAGGTCGTCTACAAAGAACACCTTTCTGTGTTGTCCTGTCCCTTGGGGAAGAGACACGTGGGTCATGAACAGTGTCGCTTTTCCGTCGGTGATGTGAAACTTGTCGTTGGATTGTTGCACGTGTTGAATCTTGTCCATGACTTTGGAAGGTGTGAATTCTGCCGGACTGTAAAACTCGATCCAAACGGGGGACTTCAAACTGTCGTGGAAAGTCTCAAGCGATCGTCTTCTTTGGCTTCACATTGCTGTTTCAGTGTGGTTAACAAAGAATCCCACACATCGGTGATGAACCCTTCTGCTTTCTCCAGCGGTACGTCTGACTTGAAATCTTTAAACTTCACCGTGTACGTGTAGGCTGTGGTTCTAAATGTTCTAGAGGAGCGTTTTTCCGTCTCTCGGATGTGGTAGTAATTTTCAGGGTTTACTGGTGGTGATGGACTTTGACTTGGTGTAGACTCTCTGGGTCTGGATTCTGGTTCACTCATCTTATCTTCAAAATCGCTGGCATGAATTTGAGCCAAGACTTCAGCTACTGTGCGAGACGATAAATCACGTTTCTGCCTCTTACTTTCTTCTCCTTTCTTTACGAAATGATGCGATCGTTTCATCTTGACTGCAAAAAGTCAAATGACTACATTTGAAACGCCATGGACCCCGATATATCTATGTCAGACTCAGTGTATATATAAAGGGCTGGTGCCTTCCCTCTCAGTATTCATTTCGCTCTCAAGCCGACCAGCACGATGGAAGAACCCACACAGATCGAACTTCTGATCAGAGCTTTGCGAGGCGTCATACAAAAGTTTTCTTCAGACAAGCCGACGGACTACTTCCCCTCCTTTCGAGATAAAAATCAAGATACTTGCTATATCTGTCAGAAGAAAGGGCATTGGGCTATAGAACGTCCAGACCGTCAAAAAAGCAAGACCAGTGTCAAAAGAGACAAAAGTCAGGATAATGTTTATCATTGTCAAAAGAAAGGACATTGGTCTTCAGTGTGCCCTAAGAAACAACAGGAGCAGGAGGAGATGGAGGAAGAAGAAAAGGTGCCCTCGGCAAAGGAAGAACCCCGACACGTTCAGAGAGAGAAGACAGAAAGAAAAGAAGACGTGAAAAAAGTGAGGAAGAAGAGGAGGAAAAAACTGAAACTGAAGAATTTCAGAAAACAGAGAGAGTCAAAGAAAAAAGAGACAGAAGAAGTCTACGAACTTTTTAAAAGGTGTTGTGTTGTGTTGTGAATTGGATTGTAAAAATTTGTAAATGAATAAACAAGACTGAAAAAAGTAAGTGACTCTTGGTTTTTGATTTTTTAGAATGATAAGGACCTACACTCATGCACTCACACAAGTACATCATAATGTTAAAATAAAATAAAAGGGATTTTGAATTTTAAGTGATTTTGGCAAAATGAATACTATCTCTTCTCGAAAGAAGTGAGTGGCCCTGAAAAGGGCCTTTGGGTGTTTGTTGTTTTTTTTCTTAGAACAAACTCAGGAACGAGAAGCAATCAGCTTTAACTGCCTTAAGCCTTTGCCACGGCCAAGGCCTACTTCTGGACTTGCTCCTGTCAATGATTTGGTAGAAATCACTAGGGGTGGTATCTCCGGTGTACTAACAGGGTTAGACTGTTTGGCTCGGGAAGGTCTTTTTCTCTTGTGTCGTAATAAAGAAGTCTGATACATTTGTTTCAGACTTCTTAACTCTGCCAATATGTCCAAGAGTACCGTTACCGTTTGAGGTTCCCTGTTCTCCTTCTCTCCTAGACCTTGTTTCTTCTCTGCTTCTTCTTCTTCCTGTCGTTTCCTTCTTACCCCTTCTTCTTCTCGCTCTTGCTGTTGAAGGAGAAAAGCTTGTTCTGCTTCTTTCTGCTGTTGTAAACATGTCTCCAATTCTTCTTTCTGTCTATGTTTAAAATCCTCGACGTGTGGTAAAGAGGGAGAAGGTGGTGAAGGTACTGGTACCGGAACAAATTCTTGCGAAGAGAGAAAATCTACTAAATCCTAGTTGAAATCGGCCTCTTCTGGAAGTAGCGCTGTGTTAACTTTGTTAGCCACTGCTATGCCATCGCTTTTCGTCTCCAAAGCCGGTGCACCCCAATTCATCGTCTTCTTAGTTTCCGTCATTTTTCACAAAACAATGTCGCATCGATTCACTGCGCACAGACGCTAGCGCACCTATATAGGGAATGTGACGTCACAGGTAGCTCTCTTCGGATTGGAAGACAGACTCCGCGAAGTGACTGAATTTTGTAACGCGTCTTGGGATTGGTGAAAAATTTCAATCCGTTTCGATCCGGTCTTCAACTTTAAATAAACGCGGTTCACTTCATTCCATTCACCTGTTCTCATCACAAGATGTGGACCAACGTTGAATCCTCTACTTTCGTATCGTCGTTGTTTTTCCGTACGGACTTACCCATGTATGTTAAATCAAAATGGACCATTATCCGGATCATCGAGACGACTGTTTGGAAAAGAAGATGCTATATGGAGAGACAGGGCTGTCTGAAGCGAGTCCTCATCTACGGTCCAGAGGTTAGACAAAGTTTGAGAAAGAGAAGAAGATCAGTGCGATGCCCTCTATGTTAACAAACTGGTGTTAACATAAAAACCAAAGGCCCTTTTCAGGGCCACTTTCATATGCCTCGAAAAGATTTATTATTTCTTGCATAAATGGTTTTTTTTATTCAATTGTATAATTTATGTTTAACTAAAAAAAACCATTCTCTTACCTAAAATTTTTTAGTCGATTGTAAAATTTGGGTATGATAGATTGATGTTCATCAATCTATGGTTGTGTTGTATATGTCTCTGTCTCTCTATTGTATTTGTCCCTTCCTAGAGTGGTAGCTGCGCGTATTCAGGTCAGCCACTTGCCACATTGTTGCAAGTGTCCAGTACCATGACGTCATCCCACCTGTTCCATTCCTATTGTCCCTATAATTAACCTTGGGGCCATATCGTCCCAGGGTGTGCCATTTGGGCCTATAAATTTTGGGACCATATCGTCCCAGACTGATTTTCCTTCTTTGGCATGATGAGGGCCCTATCGTCCCACTATACTACTTGTATCCTTCGTGGGGTTTGTCGTAGATAAGAATGAGTTTTTCACTAGCGCTGTTTGCACTGTCCATTAATGTGTCTTCTGCGTCGTACACGGTTGTGTTTTCCTCTTGCATTATAAACCATTGATCGAGTAGGTATTGTACAAGACTCGGTCTCGAGAACACCGGAGAAATCGCGTTTGTAATTGATAGAGTCCATATATCGTTGTTTGAAGTCTGCCAAACACTTTTACAATTGTTCCATAGGAATTTCGGACACATCATCCACATTTACTATAAGCAGATCGAGCTCGTTTGTTTGTATTGGATTCCAAATTGTCTATTGTCGGTCGTACTATCCCAGGGGTGCTGCCATGACCAATCACATGCAAAATGTAAATGTTTGGGTGGGCATTGCGTATAGGTTTCTTTATTGCTCCCAGAATATCGGTAACTATTATTTTGGCAGACCCACCATCCTTGGTTGTACACGTGTACGTAGTCGATAAACGTTGAAAGACCGGAGAGTCACAGCAAATATGTATGACTCTCGTACCCTTGTAGATAGTCGACAGTTGAGATGTCTGGTATTAGATTGCTTCCGTGTGCGTTTTCTTTGAGTTTGTGTAGTGAAACATATATTGTTGGAATGCTAACATTTATTCTGGTATTTTTTAATACATTTGTGGTTTGCACGGTTACCTTCTATCTTGAAGCTATTTTTTCCGTTTTCTATATACAGGCTATAATATTTCTCCATTGGTTTGTTTGTGGTATAGTAGGTCCAGTTCTGGATATGGATTGTTTGCTTCGATATCTTTGGGTTTGTGGTTGCCTTTGGGGATTTGGTTTTGGTTTCGATTTTTGGTTTCGGTTTGGGTATTTTGTTTCGTTTTCTATGTCGAGAAACAAAACATCTTTGTATTCGAGCATTCGGGATGAGAGCATTGGTGGTACCAGATGTGTTTTTGTTTTGCAAAACATGTACAAATACTAGTTTGACGAAAACATGCTACTTCAGAATGGAATAGTCAGTTTGCCTTCTCTGATTAACAAAACGACTGTTTATGAAGTATTCAAGGTGACAATCCAGTCGTTTGCCCATTTGTTCAACTTTTCATTATTTTATTCTAAGCCGTACATGAAACTATGCTACCAGCCCGAATGTCATCTGGTGTGTTGCTAAGTATGATGACAGGTTGAAGTTTGATTGCTTCATTTCTGAAGACTTTATTTGAGTGTTAGGATTATTATCTCCACTTCTATTGAAAACGGAGTATTTAATAAATTCAGTACGTGAATTATTAAATTTCCTGTTAACATCCGATATATCTAATAACCCAATCACTGTGTACAACAGGAAGATAAGGTGGATAGATTTGGGTGACTTATTCACACAATTCACTTTGACTTAATCTACTTAACTGAATCAAATTAAAGAGGCCAAAGTTGGTACTATATTAACCAGTGCACCGACGATTTGGAACGCAGTATAAGCAATTTTCAAAATTACAGTTTTTATTCATGCAAAGTTATAAATCACAGGTGTGCTATAAAGCTATGATTTCAAGAAAATAGGAGAAAGTACTAAGTTGTTCTGAATTGCACCAATGGTTCTGCCATACATAAGTTGGAATTGAAAATACGTTATCTATACTTCTATACTAAGTGCACAAATGATGAAAATATTCTGGAAATTGCCTGCTGCTTATATTATATATGGACTGTTTGCCAGTGTGCATGGGGAATTATTAGCAGGATCTATTCACTGGCGCCCAACTGATGAGCAAAATGCGGTATTCTCGATTTCTATTTCCAATACAAAACAAATACGTTTAAATTATACAGTATAATTTATCAATATTTCAATACATTCAAAGTATGCTCTCTCTCTCTCTCTCTCTCTCTCTCTCTCTCTCTCTCTCTCTCTCTCTCTCGGTCTTGTAACCTTTACATAAAACAGATTATATGAACTAAATATAAAGCCAGAGCTAATACAACGAATAACTGCTTATAATGAGCATGATATTATTCCTCGGCAAGGCTACATATACTATCTATCATTTTATAATGAAAATAATGAGAATCGGATATAAAGTATTAACTTTTCATGCTTGCAAGGGTATCACTAGGTGTAAAATATTATGTAATAGTTCATATTGTTCAAAAATGAAAGCGTTAAGTTTTACAGTTTAGAAACGGTATGCCATAATCCTTTGGCTGTAGTCCATAGATTCTAGTTGATTTTTGATGATTTATTGACTCCACACGCTTCAGGTTGAATAGGTCACTGAAAATATTCCTTCTCGAATATCTTTCTATTTGAAACTGTTGCTCTTTGAAATTGTTGAAAGTCCACATTCCTAAAATCGAACCTATGATGAATTCAAAACTTTTTCTTAAGTATTTGTTGAACGTTATGCCTTAAGTGAAAGAACAAAATAAATATGGATGGAAATTATTATTACTTTTTTAAAAGATACCAGTTACAATGGATTCATCTCTGCCGCGACCTGGAATGAAGTTTTTTTTTTCATTACTTTATCAAGTGTAACATTTTTATGAAGCTTACTCCGAAAATAAAATTGCTTCCAGAAATTAGAATTGTTCAAACGAAAAATTGGTCGCCACTCAAATTTTATCCAATCAAATTCGCTCACCGCGTACTTAAACTGAGATTCTTTAAAATATTGATTATAGTGTTCAACTGTTGCATCACTTATATAACCGTGACGTGAACATGTAATAATGGTATGTCATTGCAGGTTCTACTATTAGTGGAGAAGACTAGTAGATCTAATGTAGATTATAAGAGTGAAATACACACTAGTATGCAGATTATCTTCCTTTACAAAGTGTTATATATATA
>JAECUM010025823.1:0-40563 GCA_016617855.1 Megalonaias nervosa | reverse complement strand
AAAAAAAAATATCAACAAAAATATAAAATAATAAATTATTCGTCTAATCAGATTCAACCAGTTGGAACATCAGCTTGTGGATACCATTGTATAGTGTTTATAAAACAAATGTCCCAGCCTAAATTTAATTTTTAAAAAAATTTATTTTACAGTTTGACAATCAACCTTCTCACGTTAATGATGAGATTGCAATGAATTTTATCTAAACTAAGGAATATGTCAACATATTGTCTCAAATGCAGAACTAAAACAAAAAATAAAGATGAAACAACAGAAAAACAAAAAATAATAGGATAATGCTGAAAAGCATTTCCGCTGTTTGTGGTAGAAAAAAGTCCGTTTTTGAAGAAATTATCCGGAACAAGAATGTGTGACAAGGTTATTTGAGTAGATGATTAATAAATAATGATATTCGAGTGTGATTGTGATAGAAATCTCTGTCTGGAGCAAAATAAAATTGTTACGTACTGTCAGAAATGCAGCAACAGAGAAATAATTGGAACAGGTATAGATATACATAATTAATTGGCAAGTTACCAAAACCAAAAGGAGGTTGGACATTACCAGGCCATAAATACACTGGACCATATAATCCGCAAGATAAACAACTAGATGAAAATGATAATCCACTACCAGGACAAGACCCTTATAATCAAGTTGATGCAATAGCAATGCGTCACGATATCTGCTACCGTAATATAGAGAAAGATAACGTTCGTGCAGAGACCTCAAAATCAGATTATGATAAAGTAATATTAGATGAACTATGCGACATGAAACCTACAAATATGCGAGAACGATTTGATAGAAAGTTTGTTCAAGGAATGATAGGAACAAAATATAAGTTAGGTCTTGGAAAAGAATTGTATGATGATCTTGCAACTGAATTACATAAACCTAAAAAAAATGTTTCCGCGAAGTAAAGTTGTCGCAAATGCCGTTGACGATATCTGGGCGATAGATTTAGTTGATGTGTCAAATCTTACTCAGTTTAACGTTGGTGCTGATGGCGCTCCAAAGAATTATCTTTTTAACGTTGTAGATGATTTTAGTAAATACGCGTTTAGTGTACCCGTTTCAGATAAAACAGGAACATCAATAACTGATGCGTTAAAACAAATAATGACAAGTACAGAAAGAAAACCAAACAGAATCTGGACTGACCATGAAGCGGAGTTTGTTAATAAAAAGTTTGAGCAATTTCTGGAACAAAATAACATAAAAAATATGTTACAGGAAACGAAGGAAAAAGCGTTGTCGTCGAGCGATTTAATCGCACACTAAACGAGCTGATACATAAACATTTGACAGCTAAAAATACAAATAAGTATATTGACGATCAACAGCAGATTGTTGATAATTATAATAACACGAAGCACAGATCAATAAAAAATGTCACCAAATGATGCAATTAAAAATCCGATTCTTGCAAATGAAAAAAATGTATCGCAGACATAAATTTAAAGTTGGTGATCAAGTTAGAATTTCTCTGATGAAAAAAAAACATTTGAAAAGGGATATACTCGTAACTAGAGCGAAGAAGCATTTGTTGTTGATAAAGTTTTACTGACAATACCTGTAGCATACGCGCTAAAAGATTTATTGGGTGAGCGTATAACTGGTAGTTTTTACGAACAGGAACTACAAAAAACTGCGCAAGATATATTTGTTATTGAAAATGTTATCAGGAAAAAAGGTACTAAAAGCCTTGTCAAGTGGCGCGGGTACAGTGATAAATTTAACACCTGGGTTCCAACTAAATCTATATCGAAATAATATTGTTACATTAAATGTAATTTTCTTGCATTATCGACTGGCATTAAATTAAATATTTTACCAAAAATAAAATCATATTTTATGCTCCTTTGTTGGACAGCAATTTTCAGATTAAGAAAAGGTTCTATAAGATTCCCAAATATTTGTTGCTCAGCAATAGTAAAATTAAATTTTTCTTTTTGGTCAATATGATGCTTAACATCATATCGTCCAGTTGTCGGTCTACTGTAATTTTTTTTTTTATCAACCACGTCCAGGATCTCGTCTTGTTCGTCGTCGCTGTTAAATACAATATCGTCTTCTGTATAACCAACAGAGTTGTGTTTATCTGCGACTATAGCATCTCCTGCTGTAAAATTATCGGCAGCATATATATCAGCAAGTCGTTTCGTCCAATCCATTTTTGTTATATTTTTATCTAATTTATTATTGTAAATGACTAACGAGATAAAGTATCATCAGAAAGTTGATATATTAAATTACAGAGAATTAGCTAAAGCAGTGCGAAAATGATTATCAGGGTATAGTTCTTATTCTGTTCACGTTATTGTTATGCAAGGTGATACCAATCAAATTCTGCTAACAGCGGCAGAAAAAAATAAACTTAATGACAGTGCGCTTATTACACTGAAATATAATAAAAATGATGTGTTAATGTTTGCTCACAATTGCTTAACTAAAAACGAGCTAGAAAATACAATTAATCGTCATATCTAAAGATAATTCTGTCAAATGTTGACATTGAAGCAGCTGGTTTGTGTATACCATCTGCAACATATTTTATTGTTTTAGGATTAATATCAAAATGTTTTGCTGCAGCTGTTATTGAAGGAAATTCTAGCTCCTCACCTGTACTAATGTTATATGATATTATAGGTAGCAGGACACCTGAAATTAATACCACCTCCTCGTCCTCGTCTGTTATTTTCTTTAGGCGTAACAGGTTCGAGATTTTCCAGACGATTATCTGTTTCAATACCGATGACGTGATCTATCATTAAACCATCGGGTATAAGTCCGTTAAACGTTTCCTAAATGAATCTATGACTATAGTAATCAATAAAACCTGTTAGTGTTCCTCTGACATTTACCATGAGATAACCACTGTTATTTATTTTTCCTAACACTTTTTTAGTTTTTCTTCTTCGAATAATTTCTTCGTCAGATGCCTCATATAAATCAAATAAGGGATGAGGTTGAAATTCTTATTGTAATTTTAAATTTTCAATGTTGTCGTCGGTGATTGATCTATTTACTCTTTATACTCGTTGTCCTTCTGGAATTTCATCACAAAACAGCGTATAAATAAAATCTTTTCTAAACTTTTCAACTCCCTCAGTATCTCCTTCCGATTTTACACTAATTTTATAACCTGCTGGTGTTAATTTACCAAACGGTTGATCGTATTCGACGTGAATCACTGAACCTAACATATTTCCCGCGTACGAGTCGTACTTGGGGTGAACGTAATAATACACTTGCTTGTTTACGCTTGTCGTATTTTGTTTCATTATACTATAAGCATTTTTATATCTCTAATTGGTTTTTTCAACTAGCACATTCGCACTGTGCGGTGAGATATCGATATAATAATCAATTAAATATATAAAATTTTATATAACAATGCTGAAATTACGAGATATAGTTAAAAACAGCTTTATAGGAGAACCTACAAAAATAGCTATCGCTTTTGCAGGATTTGATAACAGTTATAAATTGATAATCAAAATATTTTAGCAAGTTCTAACTCTACAAATTTGTTTCATCTCTTACATCCGACTGTAACGCGAGAACTTGCACTACATAAAAGTATCAAGCGTATAGTACAGTATCATGTTATTTTATCAAAGTTACATGCACCTCAAAAAGATATACTCGATAATGTAGATTTCATCAACGAGATTGCCGAACCATATTTAGCAGCTAAATCACGAAAAATATTCGCTGGAACAAATATTTCATCAGTCGCCGATGAAATACATCAGGAAATAAATAAAAAAATTGGAAGAATTTACTGCATCAGGATCAGATTGGAAATTTGAAATGATAAAAGAAGTTTTATTTCACACAGCGAGATATAACGTACTTCGCGGTAGCTCTTACGTTGATCTCCCTCAAAAAATTAAAAACAAAAATGTTGCATAAACGTAAAAACTCTGATAACAAATGTTTCCAGTGGGCTATTCTTTCTGCGATGTTTCCAGCAGAAAAAATGCTGATCGCGTTGACAAGTATTTTAGTCACGTATCAAAATAAAAAGTTTAATGGCATTGACTTTCCAGTTGCAGAAGATCAAATACCAAAGTTTGAAAAGCAAAATAATATTTCAGTTAATATATTTGGTCTTGACGAGCGTGAAAACGTTTATCCAAGGTATATTTCGGCATTTGCTACACAAAACACAATAAACTTGCTGTTTTAAAAAGGACATTACGTTTGGATAAAAAACTTTAACGGCTTAATTAGCAGACAATATAATAAAGATAAAAATAAGAAATATTTCTGCTACCGTTGTTTACAAGGTTTTTCTAAGTATGAAAAACTGCAAGAGCATGTTAAATACTGTATTAATGTTCAAAAAATAACAATGCCAGGAGAAAAAGAAAAAGTATTAAAATTTAAAAATTACAATCATAAATTAAATATTCCGTTTGTTATTTACGCTGACTTCGAGTGTCTACTTGCCCCTGTGGCAGGCGCAGAAAATGATCCAAATAAATCAAGCACCAGAAAAATACAACATGCTCCCTGTGGAGCAGCTTATAAAATAGTTTGTTGTGCTAACGACAATTTTTCAAGTCCAATAAAATTGTACAGAGGTAAAAATCCTGCCGTGTGGTTACTAAAATATTTAATATATGATATTAATTAAATTTTCAACAGATTATCTAAAACAATTCCAATAAAATAACACCCAAACAACAGCTTGATTTTGATGAGGCTGTTAATTGTCATATCTGCGAGAAACATCTCCCTGAACAAAATTCAGGCGATAAAGTGCGCGATCACTGTTGTCTAACCGGCCAATATCGGGGAGCAGCACATAATAATTGTAATTTGAAATTTCATGCGCCAGATTTTATTCCTGTCATTTAACATAATTTTCGTGGTTATGATAGTCATATTATTGTCGAAGCATTTGGCGATGAGAAAATTAAATCTAAACTAAAATTAAACAATATAATTAAATGTATTCCAAACAATTTTGAGAAGTATATATCAGTTACGCTTGGTAAATTACGTTTTATCGACAATCTGCAATTTATGGCAGCATCATTAGACGAGCTTGTAAAAGCTTGTAGCAGTTTCAATAATTTAAAAAGTTGCTTTGGTGGAGACTACATAGATCTGACAAAGAAAGGTGTCTTTCCATATGAGTATCTCGACGACTGGAGTAGATTTGATGAAACTTCTCTTCCCGACAAAGATAAATTTTACTCGCAGCTAAAAAATGAAATTATTACAGCTGTCGATTACAAATACGCACAAGATTTTTGGAATAAATTTAGTTGTAAGACACTTGGTGATTATCGTGATTTATATTTGAAAACAGATGTATTATTACTAGTAGATGTTTTCGAGAGTTTTCGTAAAGTTAGTCATGAAACTTATGGATTAGATCCGTGTTGGTATTATTCTGCGCCAGGATTGTCATGGGATGCTCTGCTAAAAACAAGTAAGGTAGAATTGGATCTCTTGACAGATGTTGATATTTTTAATTTTATTGAGAAAGGATTTCGCGGTGGAATTAGTGTTATAACAAAAATTATGCGGTAGCTAATAATAAATATCTGAAACATTACGATAAAAATTTACCGTCAAATTATATTATTTACCTAGGTCAAAATAATTTGTATCGTTATGCAATGTCAGAGCTAATGCCGTGCAATGGATTTCATTGGATAACTCCAGATCAATTTCTTAAAGAAACTGAAAAATCTCTCAGAAAATGTCAGTTATTTTGTTGAACTTGATCTCGATTATCCTAGTTCGTTACATGATCTACATAACGACTATCCGTTTTGTGCAGAGTCAATGATGATCGATTATAGTTTATTATCGCCTGAACAACAGGCAATGACAACAGCAAAAAATTCGATCGTTAATAAGCTAGTTCCAAATTTGTTAAATAATAGAAATTACGTGATACATTACAAAAATTTAACACAAGCAGTAGATGCTGGACTAATTCTGAGAAAAGTTCATCGCGTGCCAAAATTTAATCAATCATAGTGGATGTCAGACTATATTGAGTTAAATACCAAACGTCGTGCTATTGCTAAGACCGACTTTGAGAAAAACTTTTTCAAGTTGATGAATAATTCCGTGTTTGGTAAGACTATGAAAAATATCAGAAAGCGAGTCAATATTGAAATTGTAAATGATATAAATCGCAGAAATAAATTAGTTAACGATGACGGTTTTGTCAGGATGAAAATATTTAATGAAAATCTTGTTCCAATACAGCGACGAAAGACAAATTTGAAACTGAATAAACCGATTTATGTTGGTGCAGCTGTACTTGATATATCAAAATGGGTAATATACAACTTTCACTACAATTTCACCAAAAAGCAGTGGCCAGATTCGGAGTTGCTATTTACTGATACGGATTCACTTGTTTATAATATAAAATGTGAGGATGTTTATCAAAATATTTATAACAATAAAACTTTATTGATTTATCAGATTATCCAGCAAGTAGTGGATTTCATAATGATGCAAATAAAAAAAAGTCATCGGTAAGATGAAAGAAGAATTTACGTTTGTGCCAGCTAGGGAATTTGTTGGACTAAGAAGTAAAATGTACGCCGTAATTTTAGATGACAATAAACTGACCAAAAAAAAGCAAAAGGTGTTCCTCGCGGATATGTGAAAAAATGTGAAATTTGATGATTTTAAAGCAGCTCTAAACACAAGCACTAATTTTATTAAAACAAATGTTATCAGAACAAATCATCACAAACTTGAAACAGATACAATTATAAAACGTGGACTAAGTAATTTTGATGATAAGAGATATTGCGAGGATGGAATTAATACGTTAGCTATTGGACAGGAAGAAGAGAGAGAGGGAGGAGGGAGGGGCAGGGAGGGGGTTAGGGGGAGCGGAAGGGGAGGGAGTGAGGGGAGGAGAGGGCAATAAGAGTTAGCAAGTACCATAAACATGGTTGTAATAGTAGTAATAGTAAATCTCAGAGACCTCTTTATTTTTGTCAGAAAAGTGTTATCGTGTAAAAGTCATCAGTAGTAATAGAAAACAAGTCATTTCTAGCTCAGAGACCCCCTTGCCCCGGCAAAACATATTTCGTCAGAAAAGTTTTATCACGTAAAAATCATCATCAGAGCTGAAGAAAATGTCAACATAGAAGGGTTTTGCAGGGAGAAGGAGGGTTTCTGAGCTAGAAACCTTGTTTTCTATTACTACTGCTCTTGCCTCAGAAAGATCACATTTTCTGGCAAGGTGAAGAAATTCACTTTTTTTTTTCAAAAGTCTAAGTCTTCCTGGGAAGGACTTGAATGAAAAATCTCCACTTTTGATGACATAGTAAAAACGCCTGTTGATTTCACTGAAGATTTCTAAAATGTGAAATAACACTAGGATTTTAAAAAATTCCGAAACTAGGGGAACTTAAATTTCAAAAAAAGGTTTTCTGAATTATTTTAGCCAAAATTCATATATCCCAATGACGAGCGCGCAATTTCCTGTTACGAGTATCGGCTCATACATGAAGTAACAGAAAAGAGTGAAGACAACAAGCCTTATAAAATTAAACAAAGAATTTATTTCCCTAGAATACCAAGTGAAAAATGAAAAAAAAAGAACTTACGGTTTTACGAATCAAATCCAAAAATTATCCAAGAATTAAAAAATATAAATCCTATTATTAAAAAGTTCTGAATGAATCTGAGTTCGAGTCTCGATGAAATATAAATTTAAGGCGATGACGTATGTTGTAGTCTGCGAAGTACTGTTGTGTCAACAGTTCCTTGTTGAATCACAGAAAATATTAATCCAGTTTTGAATTCCGTATAAATTCCAATGAATGTCTTTGTCCAAGAATTTTGTAGGAGCACTTATGTATTTCAAGGGAAAAGAATCACTTAAAATTCAGTAAAATAAAATTGCAAGTCAAACTGGTCACAACATAATGTAACTTGACATCTCAAGTGTTTTAAGCCCGACTGAACAATCTCTATAAAGACAACAGTTGTACATTAATTTAAGACGCAAAACAGATTCCAGGATGAGGGTCAATCTTCTATAAAAAAAATTAGAAGTTTGTGACAATAAACACGTTTCATATCACGTACTCCAGGTATGGCCTTGACTTAGCTCAATGATTCTTACTCTGAGAAAGAATTTTAATATTTTTTTAAAAAAAGTTCTTTACCAAAACTGTCACTGGTTCTGAATCAAGGTGAAATTAGATACAGTGTTTCTATTATTAGGTGTTTATCAATAATAAAAATTCAGTCAGGTCAAACAGAACTAAACTCATTTCTGGACAATATCAAATCCAGTACACAAGGTTACATTACAATAGCATGTAACGAAATAAGAAAAATAAAAAAATTAACAAACAAACAATTAAATATACATAATAATTAACTCAACTAAATTGAAACCGAGTTTCCGATAGGGTGCTTTGAATACTCTCAACCCATTTGTGTCTGCCTGGACCATTATTATAATCCTGCAATAGCCTCAAATACATGATATAATACAGTTTCGTTTGCTTACCATTAATAAGATTTACCCAATAGCCGACCATTCTCCTTTTTAATTTACAAGTGTAACGTGATTCTACCAAGCTCACCAGACAGCATATACAAGGGGGTGGATTTTTTTTTAAAACTTATAGCACATATTTGAGAAAATCTAAATGAACCCGTTCCATCATGTGTAATCTTTCAAAACCCCAGATCTCAGCCGCGTATGTAAGAATTGGGACTATTGTCATAACAAAAAGTTTAAACTGACAGTCAACATGCAAATTCAGATTTAATATTCTTTTCTTTAGAAGGTATATTGCTTTCCTGGCCTGACAAATTAGGTTCTTAATTCCCAACCAATATCTACCATTCTCCGTTAGAGTCAGCCCCAAATATTTATAATTTCTGACAATTTCAAGTTCTGAATCTCCTAATTTGAACTTCACATTTTTTCTGTTTCTACATTTCACAAAAATCATAATTTTCGTTTTGCCTCTGTATAAATTTATATTTTTGCAGTACTTAAAGAATACGCCAAGGTTATTTTGCATATCTCTTGGATTATCGGAAAATACAACGGTATCGTCTGCATAGATTGTTGAAATTTCAAAGTAAAAGACGTACCTGCAAAACGTACGTCACGTCATCATCACATTGGCCTCATTCTGGTACGGTTAAGTAACTTTCCTTGATATGGAAGCACATACCAGTTTTCACACGTGTTGTTGCAATAGGGTCGAGAATATTGAGTGTGTAGCCAACAAAAGGCTGCAAATTCATACGTCATTAAACTGAAAATTTGGTCAGATTGACCTAAGTAGTTAGTGGGGACGACATAGGGTCTATGGAGTCACACTATTAAAAACAGAGGGTTTGCACTATGCGATCAATGGAAATTTAACATGGGAATGTCACCTGGAGGTCAATGGGAATTAAACATTGGTGACGTCATTGGGTTTATAGGGTCAAAACTATTTAAACGGTGGAATGTATTTATAGGTACCGTTACAAGCCAGGGGTCTTTGCTTGACCGAGCGGTGTCAAACCCTGGCGCGATTCCCGCTAGAAGTCATATGTTTACCCCAAATTTCCAAAGACTTCTATACAACTTCAGTTGTAAGTTAGACAGCCAGACGTGTCCATTCTATACATAAATTTTACTCTAATCAATGTAAAACCACAGATTTCCCAACTTGCCAAATATCTATCAACCGCACGTTTGCATAGTTTCCCTTCATCAACTTTCCGTATCGTCAGCAGTTCACGCCGTAGAAACTCTACAACTATCCCCTAACTCAGGGAACTATTTTAACTACGCCACCTTAGGCCAGTCAATCCATGGTTCCAAAGCACATTACGCCAATGCAACTACATCACATTTGCCACCATGGCGACATAAACGGTATCTGCAGAGTCCCTTCTTGTTTATTTCATTGTGTAATTTACCGGTTTCCTACCGTAAATACTGCCACTGCAGTCACAACACCAAGGTACACTACTAGATTTTATTAGGGACTACATTATGACAGGGACAGTCATGCGGTTTGGGTCTGAATTCATTACTAATTGACCATGGCATCATGGAAACTCACTAATAGTTTCTCTCCGTGACGTTTGCTCCTAGCAATTCCTTAAAAGGGGCGCTATAACCAAATGCGCATCTCCAAAATTTATTTTAGTACAAAGGGTTGATAGGGACAAACATAGACATACAGAAACAAACAAATACACATCCAAATACACAGAAAAGAGGACAGAGATGTTCCATAGAAAGACTCACAGACAGAATAGAGAATCCGAAAAGAAAAGTTTATTGTATGGGTACAAAACATTTATTCAGATATATACATGGGGTCTATGGCCTGTGCTTTGGTCTAAGCACTATCCATTTAATACATATAAATATGGACATGGAACAAATCTATTCACAAGTTATCTATTTCTTGGTTCTAGAAAACTACTTTTTAAAAATTAAAGTTCATACCTTCAAAAAAAACCATATCTAACGTATATGCATTTCATTAAAGAATGACATTTTTCATACTACAGTTAATGTCCATTTTTAAGAAAAAGCTAAAACAAGAAACAAACGATCAAAGTTCGTGCTTTTCTTTTTATCAGTCACACACGTTGTTTAAATCTGGTCAGCTACCGCTTGTGTCCCAGCGTAGATGTTTCCCATCACATACTCCCTTTCATCTGTAGATCTGTTGGTATATCCATCGTGCTAGGTACACTTATCGATAAGCAGATCAATGGCAGTTATTGCCTTCTTCGCATGGAGGTACAACGTATGCCATATGAATAGTCACTTTTCCATCGGTGATGTCAAATTTTTCTCTCATCGTCTACACGTCTTCAATAGTCCTCAATAGTTTCGAAGAAGTTAATTCTGCAGGTGTTCTAACCCCGAGACATACAGGAGGGTTCAAGCTGTCGGGATACATAGATAGACTCAAACGACCTCGATCTTTTACTTGATACTGACGTTTGAGTTCCTCTAACAGTGAGTCAAATAAGTCCATAATGAAACCTGCTGCTTCCTCGGCTGGAACGTCAAACGCAAAGTCTTTAAAGTTTACCGTGTGGTGTAAGTTGTCGTCCTAAATTTTCTCGAAGTCGCTGTCTGAGTCATATCGATGCTAAACTACTCATTCAGGTCTACTGAATCCTTACTTTCTTGGATGCACTTCGCTGTGACGGTATGGTGGTGAAAAAGGTCAATGATGTTTGTTCCTTCTTTATTTCATCTGCGTAGAGTGATTCATCTTTCTCGGCGTTCGTCCTCGCAATGAAATGTCGCTCTCGGAAGTAGCCCATTTTATACTGGGTGATATCAACGTGTCCATAAGGTAAAGTCTTCAAGTCTGGAAGTCCCACTGGTTGCACATAGATTTCCATGGCGTAAGTAAATAAACAACTAAGATTTGATACTGCATTGGTGATGTGATCGTCAGGCACAGCATACCACTCGAGTTTTCTCTCGCTTGATACTTGCTGTGTGAAAGGATTCATCTTTCTCGCTTAGTGTTTGTAGTCGCAATGAAGTATCGGTCTTGGAAGTTTTCCCGTTATATGCTGGCCAATATCAGCATGTCCGTACGGTAAAGTGAAGTTGCTGGGAAGCCGAACTCACTTATGGCACACGATTTGATACACTTTTTGCAAAGACCGACTGACGATTTGATGTGTGGCGAAACGTACAACCTTGTGAGGCTGGTAGGTGGTAAGTTTAAAATATTGATCTTCCCCAGACTGCAAGGCTTCTTTCAATACCCCAATGTTCACCACCTGACTGGTGCGATGATTGAGAGTCAGTCCTTTGACTTTACACTCCGTGTGTACTTCTCCTTGGGGGTGCCGGTATTCGTAGCCGTAATTTTTGGGACCGCCACTAGCAAAACTTAGAATCTTGTCATCGGGGTGCTCGTCCGTCCAGGCTCCTAAACGGTCTCCTTCGATGTCAGGGTGCCGGTGACCTAGGCGATTAATGTACATGCAACTCTCCGTGGCAAAATACAGCACACGATCTCCTAACAGTTCTAAAGCTATGTACAATTTTAAGCTGGACTGTCACGTAAGCCGCAATGATGACATTTCCAAATCGTCGGCCTCTACAAAATCAAGTTCTTCTTCGTAATTGACCAGGATCAAGTCTTCACGAACAACATCCACGTGTTTCATCTATTTGGTTTTGTCGTGAATGTTCTGGAAGTAGGATCGGACAAATACTCCGTCTTTGGTAAACACGGCCGTTGTGCCACTTTGCCCTACAAGCAATTCAACCTCACTTTGGCAAACGATCGCCTTCCTTCGTTTTTCTCGATATAGTCTAAAGTGATGCCTTCCTGCTCAAAGTATTTCTCTTTGAATCTCTTTTGGTCTTCGGGAGTGTGGCACCAGGAAGGATAGCCGGTGGCTTCTTGTTTCAGTTTCAAAAAGGCATCCACGTAATCTGCGAAAATGCCTTTCTGAGTCTCGTCACACTTGTGATACTGTTCTGTTTTGGGAAAGTGGTAAATTTTGTACACTTCTAACAATTTGTATCCCAGGTTCAGAGCTTTAATCAATTCCACGCTGACCCACGTTCCTGTCAAGGCGCGTTCTTCTGGGTTTGTTGACATGATTGGTCTTGGTTTCACTTTCGGCACAAGTACGGCACAAGGGAAACATCAGTTTTCCCTGGCAATGATGAGGTAAAACTGGATGGCACAAGTCCGTGGGAGGCAAGACTTTTCATTTAGTCAGTCCTTCGTATTGTCGAATGTTGTCCAGGTCGATGTGTTCTGTCAGCAATTGTGGGTGCCCTGCTGTAAAGTGACGATATTTGCACACGTAAGGATACAGCGAACACACGTCCAAGTATTTGATTTCTTCTCCTTTCTCCTTGTCGATGTGGTACAGCAAACAGGTGTCATTCGTCCGTCCTCTATACAAACTGTTCCGTGGGTCCAGAGGGTCCACCAACTTGTAAAAATTTCCACGATGCGTTTAAACTCGGGATCAGTTTTCAAACGATGACCGTGTTCGTGTTGCCACATTTCCACCACTTGGTATCCTTGCCGTTCTAACTTCAAGCGCCGTTGACAAGTGGCCTTGAACAAGTCTTCCATGGTACGTTGGAAAACCTGATTTTTAGTGTCACGTTGAGGGTAGCAGATGGGACATCCGTGAAATAAATAACCGTTAAACTGGTACACGATCTTAGGGTTTTCTAAGTCTCAGCCATCCACTGAATACGTTCCTATGGACTTTTCGCCTCATCCGTTTCGAACATGTTGGATCCATTGTTTTCCTTGTCGCACAAGTAATGCAACAGCGCAGAACCTTGACCGAGTATCGTCGCTTGACAAAGTGCGTCGTCTGAGGGCGTATTACAGCCAGGGTGTTTTTGGGCATGAATCGTTTGTGGCAATGGTGCAGGCTTCTTTCAAATGATTGATCCCTCCGTGCTCCGTGAATAATTCCTGGGAATTTTCCACAGCAACGCCGTAAAATGTCAACGTCGGAACGACAATACTTTAACATTTCTTCCTGAAAGTCAAAGGGGTCCGAGGCGTGAGAGTGGCACCAAGCATAGAAAGCTTCTCGTTGTTCAGTGCGTATGTTGTGGGGGTCGTTGTAGTGAGCATCATGCAAATGTCGCAGAACGACGTGTTGATTGGCTTCGGTATTTAAAAAGTGCCGAAAATAGCCTCGGGCCATTTCTGTTATTCCAAACGTTTTAGGCATTCGGCTCAATTGCATGGCCAAGTAACTCATCGAATCTTTAAACTGCACTTGTCCCACTTGCATGGAAATGAGTTTGGCTCCGTTCAAATTGACTTTCGGACGTTCGGTGCTTTGTTCCGTATAGTATTTCAGAATAAACTGTCCATTGTATCCGAGAAATTGTGAGCCATCACCGTGGCAAAGCGATGACAATATCCATAACGTTCGATGTCCTCTTGGTTCCATGTCTCGTCGATGGGGTGTAAAATCCATCGATCAAAATCGGTCAGCGGGTTAGGTCCCGATAGATTTTTTCACGTCCTGCAGGAATCTTGCTATAGTGAGAGCAATGACTAAAGATAGGTTCTTGGATGCACTTCTCGCACGCTCGATGAGCCACGCAGAAATTAGGAATGTGAATACCGGTCTCTTGCATGCATTCGAAATCGAAAAATGAAATTGCCTTTCTTCTTGTGGTCATCTTCCTCTTTAGGGTTGGTATTTTTGAATGTACCGTTCGTCTGCCAAGCCCACGATTTGGCGACAAATGGGACATCGTTTCTTTCCTGGACATACGTGCGCCATTGCACTATTGGTACGTATGACTTGGACACAAGTAGGGCACAATGTCAGCAGTTAACAAGCACTTTTCCGCTGTGAACCTTGCATCTTGAGATGCTGCTGGTAACAGGTAAGGCTGACAAAAGTGCTCTGACAAGCTGAGAAATGCACTCGTTCTTGTCCTTCGTCAAGACAGGGTTTAGGGGCCAAACATCCTGGACATTTCGATCCACAATGCTTGTGTTGCTCTCGATTGTTATACCCATAGTCACATTTCTCACAGTAATAACCGTATCCGAGCAATCCGGTGATACTGGTAATGACATCGAATGTTCATCGTGATGACAGACATGAATGTATTTTCCGTCTTTAAATTTGTTGCCTCAAAACAACAGTTTTCCACGCACTTCTTGAGGATGCACTTTCAACGTGTAGCGTGGAGCCAAGACGTCTTGCAATTTTTGCATTTCAGGAATGCCACAGCGTGTGTCTTTGGATAGCTCCGCTTGCTGTAACAGGAGTTCTGCTTCTCTTTGTTGTTGTTGGCTCGGTCCGATTGTCGAATGTTCTCCCAGGCTCATTTCCAATCTGCCGTGTCTTTCTTGTCGGCATATGTTCATCCCACCACGATGGCCCTGGCTAAACACATCTGGTCTTGAGTGTTGTTAATTTGAACGAGGCTGCGCTTGATGCTGCGAAGTTCGTCCACCAATAACACTTTTCTGCGTTGTCCGGTCCCTTTGGGAAGAGAAATGTGGGCCATGTACAGTGTTGCTTTTCCATCGGTGATGTGAAATTTATCGTTGGAGTGCTGCACGTGTTGAATCTTGTCGATGACTTTGGAAGGTGTAAGTTCTGATAGCCTGCTAAACTCGATCCAAACGGGGGACTTGAGACTGTGGTGATAAATGGAAAGTGTCAATCGATTGTCTTCTTTGCATTGGCATCGTCGTTTCAGTGTGGTTAACAAAGAATCCCACAAATCGGTGATGGACTCTTCTACTTTCTTCAACAGTACGTCGGACGTGAAATCTTTAAACTTCACCGTGTACGTGTAGGCCGTGGTTCAAAATTTTCTAGAGAAGCGTTATCCGTCTCTCGATTGTGGTAGTAGTTTTGAGGTGTTACTGGTGGTGGACATTGGTTTGGAATAGGCTCTCTCGGTCTGGTCGCTGACGTGGAAGGTGTTGGTTTAGGTTCGCTCGTGTCTTCGATTTGAGCGAACACTTCTTTTCTGTGTGAGGAGATACGTCAAGTCGCTACCATTTACCTTCTTCTTCTCTCACATTGAAATCGTGCGATCGTTTCATCTCGATTCCTGATTCAGAAATGATTTAACCAAGTTCGTTCTCTATATACCCCTCTCTACCTCTTGTTGTGACAACGACTTGTGATACTTCACATTATCTAAAGTAGAAATGTTTACAAACCGTACAAAGTTATGTGACTTTAGTTCTTGACACTTGCACAGACTCCCCACTTTACAAGTGTCACGAGAAAAATATCTATTCAATTTTACAATTTTCCAAAACACTCACACACTTGCAACGTGACCAGGAATCTGTACTTCTTTATTTGTGGATATCCCAGCATATAGGGCTGATTAAGAACTTTAGGAATATCCTATCCTTTATTTAGAAATATCAAAGCTTTTATGTGTATTTTCCCTGTTCCACAATTTATTAATGTTTAGGTATGTTCCCTAAAGACAAAAAAAAATTTTAAAAATAATTTTGAATTGAGGTTTCTCTCTGTTTATACATTTTTTTCAAGTTGTTGGTGCATGGTAGATTGCATCCGCATACCCTGCAATTAGAAGTAAACAATGTGTTACTCATTGTAAGTGACTTCGTTGACTAACCGATATTTTCCCACCGCCTTAGCTTCAATTCGGTTTCAGTTCTTATTCTCACGGCGAGAAGATCAGTCGCGTTTTTCTGTACCTGGCCACTGGTCACTTCACCAACAATAAAACTGACACACAAACAATTACACCATGAGCGACTCATGGAAATTATGTTAGTCTTATTACAAAATAATCACGGCTTGTTTGGATGTACTATTCTGTGGGTACTTTTTAATCACATGCGTCTTCAGTTCACTCTTGTGATATTTTTTAATGGTGTATTTTTTTCTATGGTTGTGACTATCTAAGTGGAATGAGTGTTTCTTTGAAACTTTCTTAAGGAAACTATACAATAAAAACAAAGGAACGTGTCGTGATATTTTCTAAAGTATTAATAACGTTCACTTTTGTATATTTAATTTAATTGTTTGCATGTTAGTTTGTTTTTTTGTTTGTTTGTTTGTTTTTTTTGTTTGTTTTTTTTTTTTTATTCCATTACATGCTATTGTAATGTAACATTGTTTACTGGACTTGACTTTGTCCAGAACTGAGTTCAGTTCTGTTTGACCTGATTGACTTTTTTATTTTTTTTATTTCAATTGATAATAGCTTCATTATCCTCTGTGGGTACGGGTTCAATGACCAAATTATTATTCAGGTAAAAATATTGATTTGGGCCAGCGTTTTGGGGATTCCAAAGTGAATTTTATAGGGTATTATGTTTTAAATAAACAAGGCTTATTAAATCATGCCAGAAAGTTATTTTGCATTAGGTAATGGTTGTTTTTAGAAAATGCTAATTTGTGACCTGAGGTCAAACAGAGAACTATATTATCTTGTGACTCAGAATTTTACCAGTTGTGCTTTAACATCTAGCACTTTGGGTTGTATTATGTTGTGTAAAGTTTGGGCTGATCTTATTTTCTTCAAGTTATTGAATTCAAGTTATTATTTTCTCTGGAAATGCAAAAGTACTCTGACAAAATTCTTGGATAAAGGCATTAATTGGAATTTATACTGAATTCAGACCTGGAATAATATTTATGTGATTCAACAAGAAACTGTTGACACATCAGTACGACACAGGCTATAACAGACACGTCATCGCTTTCAATTTTAAATCTCTTCGGGACTTGAACTGAATTTTATTCAGGGCTTATATTACTAGGACTGGTGTATTTAATTCTTGGATTATTTTTGGATTTAATTCGCAAAACCGTAAGTTCTTTTTTCTCATTTTTCACTTTGTATTCTAGGGAAATAAATTATTTGTTAAATTTACAAAGCTTGTTGTCTCTTACCTTTCTTGCTACTTCTATTTTGTGTGCATAGTCTCGTAACAGCTCTCTCTCTCTCTCTCTCTCTCTCTCTCTCTCTCTCTCTCTCTCTCTCTCTCTCTCTCTCTCTCTCCGTCATTGTAGTTTTGATTGAAATACTAATGGAATATGTTCCCGTTTGAAGATACCTCTCCAAAATTGTGATCAGTAGTCACAATAATTACGCAAACTGTTCCGTTTGTCATGTAATTTTTTTCCAAAAATTTACATCCATCAGTAAAGATTTGGATGAAATAAAAGCTTGAGTTGACTTGAGCTTGTACAATTGAGGTATCGTAACTTTATCCTATTTTGGCACTGCCGTGTGTCGCGAAAAATTTTTTTTCTAACATTAGAGCTACCGTGTTTCAGAAAAGAAGCAATCACGCGGAATTTTCAAGAATGACGCAAGTGACATTGCACTTAATCCTGCCTATGGTTAACTCTGAATTCTAAAGCCAATACATGCGTTCAGAAAAAAATGTAACAATGTTCGACCTATATTCTCTCAGTTTAGACTGTCGATAGAACATGGCGAGTTTTGGTGCAGACCGTAGTTTTGTGAAAACTTGGCAACATTGTTGGTAGCGTGTGCTGCGAAACACAGGACATCTCTTAAATTTGGGATATACAGCAAAATGTTAAGCAGGCAGTCGACAGTAAATATCACACTACCTTTTTATAAAACTGCTGAATGAATGTAAACAATGAAAATTTCTCACATAGAATGTGTGGTTGTCTTAATTACCTTTGTCCTTTAATACCGAAAAAATAACAGACCCCAAAAATGGTGTCCTATGTTTTTGAGTTTTTTTTACCATTCTTTCTTTCTTTCTATCTTTCTTTCTTTCTTTCTTCCAGTAATGTAGCAGCATCGAGGGCGAATCCTACAACATTTTAGAGGGGTTATTTCGCGAAAATAAAGCTTCCTACAAAAATGAAAATACAAGGTCAATAACGCCAACCCGAAGCCTCTAACCGACCGAGGCCTCTCTAATTGGGTTAGCTCATTTCGTTATTTTATCTTTTGACGTTTGCATTTTCAAATTTCCATGCGTTTTCGTTTACTTACCCGGACCCTCACTGTTTGTCGTCGCCCTCCCTGCTGCTGTATGGCGTAATTAAATTATTATATCAATAATAACACTAACCATGGAATCTCATACATCTAAACTAGCTCGACAGCGACTAGAGGCAATTAAGAAATGTCTTCCAGTCCGTGATTCTGTCAAGCAACTACAAACGCGTCAGGAGTCTAAGGTTGAATTTGCAGAGGGTGCATAACAATTTGAACCTGTTACAAAGGCTTCCAAAGGTCTTCTAAAGCAACTGGAAAAATAGCAGAGAGAACTAAGAAGACAAAAAAGATTCTAAGAAAACTTCCACGTGAAATAGCTGCTGCTCAACCAATGCGAGAAATAATTGAAGGTATTGACCAAGCTCGTGCTGAAATAGGTGATATAAAGGATCGTATATAGGTACCAGAATCAGAACTAGAACCAGAACAAGCAAGAGTCAGAACTGAAGTGAATGATAAATTTACCGAAAATAATATTGCCTTCATAAAAAAAAAAAAATTCGTTGTGGCAAAATTACCTGTGCCTGCCGTGCAGAGTTATGATGTCAGAAAAAAAAAATATTTGACACCCGAGTACGCTAATGATAATGTAAGTCGTGAAGCCTAGGACAAATGGATATTTCGTATATACCACGGAGTTGACCGGGCCCGAAATGATGATACAAGATATATTTCATTTAACAGTGGAATAGATGAATATTTTAGACAGTTACAACAACAATCACAAAAACAAAAACAACAACCACAGCAACCAGTCCAAACAACAAGTGAGGAAGAAGAAGAATGACAGGATGCAAGTTCTACACCCGGCGCCACTGGAGGTGGTATTGGTGCAGGTGCCAGTAGGAGTAGTCTCATTACTCCATGCCCCAGCAACTTCCTTGCCGATGTCGAACGATTAGAAATTTTGATTGGCGGAAAAGGAGCCGGTAATAATTCCATAGAAATCATTAATGAAGCAGCTGCTACTTGTCAGAGATTATTTATAGGCGGTATCATGGATATTAATGTTTATCGGTCCCTCATTGATGAAGTCGCTGATGATTACTGCACTGATTAAGGGTATACAATTAGATCAGTGACAAGAAAATACGATGATCATACATAATGCTCAACGTGGACCTGTAATGGTCAGGGTGATAAATTCGCGATTACCTACATATAAAGTTACCTACGGAGATGGACTCGGTGATGTTGTTCAGGGTCTATTCAGAAGGATAACCCCAAAAGCAATACCGGTTGCAAAGAAACTGGGAATGAAAGCTATTGGTTGTTGTTCGTGATAAAGATATTGATGCTGTTGGTGATGTTTCTAGTAAAGCATTCTTAGCAATCAAGGACAGACTTGCACGATTAATATGCAGACCGCAAGCGATCCGGCCTCAGCCAGTAAAATTACCCAGCACAGAAGTTATGCCTGCAAATGTTAGTAAAATAATAAATCAAGCTGCGAATTAAAAACTAGCAGAGTTGGCTGGTGTACCCCTATCAGAAAAAGAAAAAATATAACTGCTAGTCTCATAGCAGGAAGTGGTCTTCGTGTTAGACGATAACAAGTATAATAAAATATTTAAACGTGTATCTGATCCTGCGTTCGACATGGATGTACCAGTCCTCAAAAATGAATCGGTACGTGATTATCAGTATTAGCCTTATGACGCACAAGGGCCAAATCAGCGTGGGCGAGTTGAGCTGAATGTTCAGGATACAAGCAGATATTTCTTACCCGCTGAAGCATTTATTGAAGCAGAAGGTGAAATTTTAAAAACAGATAATACTGAATATGGAGCTGATATTAGGGTTGCTTTTGTTAATAAAGGCATCATGGCGTTGTTCGACAATGTTACGTATATCATCGACGGAATAAATATTGCATCAATTCAGAAAGAAGTCGACGTTGCCATGACGTTACTTGGCCTTGGAAGATACAGCGACGATTATTCAAGATCAGCTGGTCCGTCAATGATGTTTGTGAAGGATACTTCTGACCATCCTAACAACATACCGTATGACATAAGACGACCAAAAAAGGTTATAGCCGCTGCTGACGCCGCCGATGTGGCTCCGGTGGTTCATGGTTCTAATCCAGAATTCAATTTAGGATTCGCAGCACGTCGTTCAATGCTGAAAGATGGAAGTAGAAGATTTTCATGTGCAATTCCATTGTCACATATCTTTGGATTTTGCAGAAATGTCAGAAAGGTTATTTTCGGAGCCATGCATACAGTTGTACTTGTAAGAAAGCTACCGACGATGATGCAATATGGGGACCTGCTGGTGATGCTGGTAAAGTAATACTAACAAAACTTTTATTGTGGATGCCAACAATGATACTAGCACTCGCTGAAGAACAACAGTTGCTTTCTTTTATTAGTCAAGGTAGTAAATCAACATTATCATGATTAACGATGACCACAGATAGTGTTCAAAGTACCACTAATGTTTTATTCACATGGCAGATAGCATCACAGCAAGGTGTCTCTGCACCGCGACATATATTTGTTGCTTTCCAAGATGCTGCATGAGTAAACTCACAAACACACAGTATAATGATATTTGACAAACTTGGTGTTACTGAGGCTTCACTGAGAATAAATGGACATCAAGAACCATCCAAAGAAGTGTTGCTGAAGTTTGAGAATAATCATGTTGCACTCGCTTATCATCGGTTGATGACATTTATGGAGCGTGATCAAAATATTGATTCTGGTCTACAAATATCATACCGAGATTTTACACCGCTGTATCCGATCTATTACTTTTCGCTGGAACACATGGATTTATTTAGACAATGGTCGTTGATATACATTTTCGAGCTCGTGTGGCAAGAGGAGCTATTGCTAATTACAGAGCAATGGCTGTTATACTCTCAGACAAAGCAACGTTGCTTGAAGGTGATGGTGGACGAATGAGAGTCATTGATGCACCAGCAGAAAACATGTAATTAAATCGCTCATGATCTTATAATCTCATATCATCACGTTAATGTTACTCTGACTCCTGGTCAGATTAAAAAGCTAGATTCAGTATCAAAAGAGAACTGTGGAATAAAATTATTACTGAAATCAGAACAGGTCGCAGGTGGTCAAAATAAACTCTCAATTACCGAACGTCAACTCAAGCACTTCAATGACGCTAAACGATCAAAGACTGGCGTACGACTTAATCTGTCTGCGGATGCCATTAAAGACACTTCCAAGACGGGTGGTATATTTCCACTTCTTGCAGCTATACCAGCGTTCATAGCCGCTGCATCCCCAGCTATTGCAAAAGGAGCTGAACTTGGTGCTGTTGGAACTGTCGCTGGGATGGCATTAAAGAAATCTTCCAAAAAAAAAAAAGGTCAATCCACGGGGAAAGGTCTAAGACTGCCAGGAAACCCTCATTCATGGTACGGTCAATCCACGGGGAAAGGTCTAAGATTGCCCGGAACACATCGTTGATACTTCCCATGTCCGATTTTGATTTACTTGATGCTGCTAAGCGATTAAATATAAAAAAACTTCTGAGGTGTTTTTATGCGTGATCAATTACTAAAACAACCAAACCGCGTTGAAACCGGTATCATTAATCTCGATGGAAGTTCTGGTCCAGGTACTCACTGGGTTGGATACGCCATTGATCCACGTGGAGTTGTTTATTTCGATTCGTATGATTGGCACCACCGAGGAAATTTTTAAATATGTCGACGGACCTCAAAACACTCCCGTATGGTATTAAACATTACCAACACAGACAATAACTGATCCGCCAATATGTGGCCGTAAAGTAATTGCTGTACTCGACGCTGTGTCATCATCAACAACACTGCCTCATAAAGTCGTGCACGATTATACCACCAGACGATATAGCCATCCACCGTCGTTTTAAACAGGCCTTAGTGAATATACAATAGTAGATATTTTTGGAAGATCTTCTCGGAGTCTCAAACCTCAAGGTGAATTATCCAAATATGCAACGTTTGACCAGGTCAAGGATGAGCTCGCTAATCTTTTGCTTCTCGCAGATGTGGACCAAAATGAAGTTGTTTTTCAGGATCAACAAGGTCGATTAAAGACGAGTAATATCCCGTTGACAGATATTATTCTGCGAGTTCCAGATGCGACCAAAAATAACTTAGCAGTATTTACTACGAACGGGAAAATAAAAAACTTGGAGGAATCGATTCTAACACTCATGGGGGAAATTGCTGGACGTATCAGAAGAATTGGAGATTTTATGTATGACGATCTCAACATGAGCAGAAATACAATTATCAATGTGAGAGAACCAAAATCAGACGATGGTGTGGCAACAAAAAGATACGTAGACAACAACAACGCCACGATCAGAACTGAGATCCATGATCGTTTACTATCCGCCGGTGAAACAATGACTGGTTCTCTCAAAATGGCTAATAATAAAATTACTGGTCTTAGAGAACCAGAATCAAACGATGATGCCGCAACTAAGAAATACGTCGACAATAGCAATATCCCGATGATGACCTCGTTAATGGCAATTAATGATGGAATGACCACATTTAGATCGGAATTTTCTACTAACGTACAAATATTTGTAAGGTTTCGTAGAAATACAAATAGAGCCATTAATGAATTTTTGGAAGTCCAGCAGTCATCGACATTAATCTCTTCGAAATCAAAAAGATTACCGATGATGTAGTAAGTACAGTAGTGTCTATATCAGCATTATGGGAACCACTCAATAAGTCCATCAAACAAACATCTCGCTAAGGTTACCCGCATATATAGATTCTCAATACTCGGCACTACAGCATTTACAGTATTAACCACAGTTTCACGGCGTTTTCCAGTTCACGTATCTTCTGGACCTATGTTAGTAATACTGGATCAAAACGACGAGATAACATTCGTGGTGCAGCCCGAAGGAAAAGATTTCGGTTTGTTTTATTATTGGTGTCTTGAATTAGTCGCTCAGCTACCACCTACTTAAATTTATAATGAACCAATCGACTGATGCTCAACGTTTCAGATATGAACAAGTGTGTTTGTTGCAGACTCAACTGAAAAATATCATTGATGAGTATACAGTAAAACTAAAAAAAAAATAAATACCGCAGATGTATCGTTGTTACTGACATAACTGTATGCTCTGCATCTGCCGTAGTCGCTGCAACATTATCAGCGTCATACATAATAGCACCAATATAAAGAATTGGTGTTGCAGTTATAACCGGTGTTGCTGGTATTCTTAATATCATCGCAAAATAATATCCACGTGTGCGGCTGATAAATTACACGAATATACAACGTTGCTTTCAGCGGCAACACACGCGCATGCCAAATTATCATCGCTGATATCATCAGGGCTCAATGATGGAATAATATCAGATCAGGAATTCGCAGAAATGGTTAAGGTTTACTATGAGTCAACTGGAAGCCAAACACAACGGCAAATGCCGCCGTCTCCGACAAGGACAGAGTCACCTTAATTTAAATCAGGAAGTTAACAATAATGTCACAAGAATTGCTAGAACAAATCATCGCTAATACAACACCACCAACAACCACGATGATATCAGTGAGCTCAACCAATCCTGAATTCGACGTTAACTTTCCAACGGCAATTCCAGCCAAAGAAATAGCTTTAGCACAATTGCGAGTATATTACAGCTGGTCAAATATTAGATCAAAGTCAATCGGTGGGTTGCTAGGAAATAACTCATTAGTGTTTTCTTATAAAAATAATCCCGATGGAACTCCCGATTGGCAAGTTGTTGGTATTCCTACGGGCAGTTATCAAATAGAACAGATCAATAGTGAATTCCAACGCAGGATTAAATCTATCACAGGAAAAGAATCCAAAATCGCTATCACGGTTCATGAGTCAACATTATCAGCCGCGAAAGAAATATCGGCACCAGACCACGCCGTAGATATACATTAATCGTCGATCCGAACTGTGTTAGGATGGCCAGAAGTACAACCTCCGGCACCGACAGACCACCAGAACCTCAACGTGGTGATTATTCATCAGACAAGAAAGTATATTGGGGAAGCACTCCAAATTATAATAATGTTCCGCTGTGGATAGAAATAAAAAAAAACCCCGCAGTATTTACTTTGGTGTTTCCGAAGCTAATATCAATACGGACGGCAAAGTTATCCCGATTACAATGTTATGAGCATATTATGGAGGAACATTTTTCGAAGATGACATCAGAGAATTATCTAATGAAATTAATCGCGAGCACAAACTAGTGAATGACAAACTACGCCAGTTATTCACCCAGTATAAAAACGAGTATCCACCCGTTGACGATTATCTGAGGAAGAAAATCTTCAAGCAAATGGAACGCCTGAACTATGTTGCATTGGACTTCAAAACTGCTAATCAAAGAATTATACGGGCGGTAATTGAATCTGAAGGTGAACCTATCAAATTGCCTGATGGCAATAGATACTCAGCTAAACAATTATTCCTGAACAAATATTCTTTGTCAGAGGCAGATCTACCAATATTTAAATTTCCTTGATTTAACTACGACGAGCTGAAGAAAAACGTCAGTGATATCATTGATGAATACTATCCCCAGATTATTGCCGCACAGAGAAAAATATCCCCTTCCGGCGATTATTCTCAAGCATAACAATGATCCAGACGGCGGTGGTCGTCATATATCGCCAGGTATTGTCAATATTGCATCACCGATCTCAGTCAATCTTGTATGTGATGCAGTCGATGTCAGCTATCAAGTAGATCTTGAAAAATCCAGGCAGGCACAACAGGGATATATTCTATACACATTTACTCCTGAAGTACCTCCTGGGTTTTTAATTGTGTCAGTACCCTTTAATCAGGTTTATTTACTATATCATAATCTTCTGTTGTCACGGATACATTTTAGACTTACTGACCATAACGGACACTTGCTTGATTTAAGGAATGAAGTTTTGACAATAAGTTTGTATGTGAGATCATGACCTGACTGATTTTTGTCAGAATAAAAAAAAAATAAATCTTAATCTGAATCAGAATAAAAATAAAATTAAATCTGAATCTGAGTCAGAATAAATAAATACAACTTTCACTTTCACAGTCCCTCTTGACTTTCGTCAAGGACTCCGTCAGTGACTTTACCACCGAGTTTACAATCGTACATAAATTTTTCAGCTATCGCACACGTGAACTTACAATCTTTTTCCTTTCGTATTCGCGTGATATCTCCAATCTAACTTTCTCAATCTCATTTGCGAGTGAAACGAATTTGCGGATGGTTCTATTATCATCGACATAAAGCAGAGATTGTTTCATCGCTTGTTGAAGTAATTTAATGAAACTGTCTTCGACTGTTAGAGTGTATCTTCCATTGTATCTCCGTTCCCGTAGTGCTTCAAAATCATTTGTGATTTTATTCAGGATCCAATTGGTCAGATAATTCTATATCATCATCATTTAATTATTTAATCTCAGAAATAATTGAATTAATATTTTCGGAATTCATTATATAATAAACATTTGTTTAAATAGACTGTTGAAACACAACAACGCGCGCCGTCATAATCACTATACTTGACAGAGTTATCTCCTTCATCTTGCAAACAAAATTCAAAATTGAGCCAAAGTAGATTCAGGAGCAGCGTTGGAAGATTTATAAGTATTTTAATGAAATTTTATTTTTGTTGTTTTCGGACTGATTTTCTATTTTGGATGGGATAAGTGGTACTTAAAATCAGTGTTTTCAGTCCAAATTTTTTAAATTCTGAGGGCAAAAACCGACCCCATTCTTTAAATGAGTTTATTAGAAAAATTAAGAAATCTTTGGAAAAATCATTATTTTATAGTCAGATTTCACCGTTTTTCAGAAGAATTATCATTTTTGGAACAGAAAATAATGATTTTTCCAAGATTCTTTGATGTCTCTAATAAAAAACATTTAGAAAAGGTCTGGGATTTTTACCCTCAAAATTGTGAAAATCTAACTAAACTTACCTTTCCATGAGGCTTCTTCAGCCGTTCAAATTCCGTCTGAACGTCTTTTGAAATAATATTTGGAAATCCAAAAATAGCTCACTTAAGGGGCACTGCTTGTTTTCTCTTTTCTCTTAACTATTATCCCAGACAAAATCGGGGGAGGGAAAGAAATCTGACACAGTCTGAATAACAAGGATAATGTTTACTTGAAAAACAAGAAAAAATAATAATTTTTTATAAACGTAATTTATTATAAAATACAAGCGAGACTACTGTCTAATCTCTCCACTAGAGGAAAGCTTCACTTGACGGAGTTATCTCCCTTCATCTAGTATATAATTGAATTAAGCCACAGTAGAATCAGCGTCTGTCAGGATATACAGAAATGTTATTTTTTGTTTGTATTTCTTTGAAAACAAAGGTTTAGTTATATTATTTGCAACAATGGGTATTGAACGCCTGTATTTACCAGCTGCATTCATCGATGGAAATTTTTTCTTCGCCAGTCTCCACGTTCACAGATTTAACCGCTCTTACGTGCTTATCGTTTTTCCCAGTATTTCCAAAACTGCAATTCTGACTTTGTGTAATATCTCGTAAATTACCCTAAGAATTATCAAGTTTCCTGCCGCTGATGTGATCAATCACAAAACCATCTTCGATTAGTCCGTGAAAACACTCGTACACAAATTTATGAGAGAGATATATTTTTTCCAGCACGGAATATGAGATAACCAGTATTAATGACAACACCGGCTGGTTTTTTTTAGTGGACAGTTCCTAATTACACCATCAAGAGATGCCTCATAATTCTTGATGATAGGATGCTTCACAAATTCATTTTGCTCCATTTATATGATAATATTATTTTTCTAAATTATTATTTTATTGTTAGCGTGAAATTCTGGCGAGATAGTCCTCGGCGTTTTTAATGGGAGATTCATCACAGATGCCATTGCAGATATTTTTTTTTTATCATAATACCCTTTCAGCTCTCTGTATTTTTTCCAGCGCATTTTACACAGCTGCGTTTCTCCTCTAACCCCAACACCACATCGTAAACAAGGTTTTGGTTCTAGACTTCTGCGACACACTCCTTGCATGTGATGTCCACAGAATTCGTTTACGCAAGACCGATTACAAGGAATTAAAGAATTAATCATCAACCACTTACATTTATTATTGCCCAAATCAAATTATATATAAATTAAGCTTCAATTTAAATATATATTTGCCTTAATTATAACATGGAGGAATTTAGAGATTATCTGCAATTAAGCCCTCCAAAGCCTGATTTGATCTTGACAGAATAACCCCTAAATTGCCTAGGCGAGCTCTGGTTGATTTGACGAATAAGACTTTAATCAATCGTATCCGTGAAGCCAAGAGAGAATTTCGCAACGATGGTGCGGCTTATGTGTGGTCAACATTTAGAATTATGCAAGACGTCGATGCTACAATGAATGACAAGCGAGCAGCATCGATTATTAATTATCTTGACTTTCTACAAACTCACGAACAAAAGTATATTTTTGGAATAAAATTTATTGTGGCGGCAGACGACACATGGATCATGCGTGACAAACGAGACCCTGTTCGATTACAACACACTGGAAATATTGTCACGTTAAATAAAACGTCCAAACCAGGAATACTGACTGGAATTGATAGACCATATTATGAACCAGCATATCCTGTGACGGCAGTTGTTTATGCGATATATCCGCTGAATGAAGAACCTAGTGTTAATGACCTGCTGCCGATGAAAATTTCTCGCTTGAATTGTGTTGCTGAGCGAGTTACATAACACTTCACAAACGCGATGCGTGGAAATGGTTTAACGGATCTAAGACGTAAAAAATAAGTGAGTGGGCAGAAACAGTTCAAGATACCTGAGCGTCTATCAAAGATGATGCTGAACTGGAAAAAAAAAATATGATCTCCAATAAGAGTAAAGACATTAACCGGAGAGATTTTAATACGAATCGAAATATAAAAAATGAAGCTTCGATAGAGAATATTGGTCATTACGCACACGCGCGGACTTCGGATATAACAATATTACTACAAAATCGAACTGTTAAATTCTATAACGGTGACATATTCGATTTTATCAGAAATATCAGTAAGAGTGACCCTTTATCCGTGTGGTTGTTTCAAAGTTCAGAATCTGTGGACTATGACCAGTTTGTACGGCCTAATGGAGATATTTATTATACAGAGTCTCTCCACGACGAAATGAAAAATTTTGCGTTGAAATACACGAACGATACTAATGTTATTGAACGATTACTCAGTAATTGCTTCACCGTTCTGTCAGTTGCTGCTCACGCTGCTCAGAGGACAAATTCATGGAAACCAAACACGGTTGGAATTTCCTGAAGATGTCCAATGCAGTTGTATCGAATACGGACACAGCGGATTATGGAATACGAAATACGATTATAAGGCTGTTATCTCGGTTGATATGGTTGCATGTTATCCTGGAAGTTTTCTTAGAGCGGGTGAGTGTTCTGAGTATTTCAAGCGATTTGGATATCAAACACACGAGATGACCAGAATTGTGATAAATGGACCCTTACCAAATTTTGACTTAACTGGATTTGCCTATATTGAGTCATTCGAGTTTGCATTGAAAAACCTTCACCCGGTTGTCGCTGTTTGGTTTGGAAAACATTTTAGTGAACGCGGTTGGGCTCCAATAGTTTTATTACAATATATGCTTGACGTAAAAATATTGATATCGCTGAGAGCGCGGACATCAAAATGTGCGTACTGAATTTGTTTAGGTGGTGGTAGATAAATTTTCCATATTGCCTGTTGTGCTAACCAATTTTCAGCAACAGAACATGTGACACTTGCTGCATCAGCAAGTTTACTAATCGTTGCTCTACCCTTCCAATATCCTCTTGGGCTATAATAAATAGATTCCATTATAATAGTTATCTATGATTAATTACCGGTCCCTAGCACTAGTTTACCTTTCATCGCAGATCTTACCAGCCAATTAGCAAGTGATTCTCTGAGAGATTTATTTTTTAAAGACTTTAACGTGTGTATCAACTTCATGTCTGCAATATGTCGTCATTGTAAATCCGGATTTTTATACGCGACGTCATGAACGTGGCACGCTTGATCAATCGCATTTATTGGATACTCTCTAGGTCTTGGTTGGTCTCGTTCGTCAAGTCGGATATCAAGTCGGGTTCCAGGACCACAATAATTATATCCAGAAAAATGTTTTTCTCCTGGGTATTTAGCCCATGGAGCCTCTGGTAATTTTCCCAGTGAAGCAGCGATATCCCCGTCTATTTCATTAGAGATAAATCTGTGTTTGCTTGTACCATATTTTACACACTTGCCCGTAAGCGCACGCTTTTTATTCTTTTTTATTATTGTTGTTAATCAACTTGTGGAGGTGGATGCTCTGCATCGAACACAATATAAATTTATATCATTTATTATATTTCTACAACATGGATATCATTGATTTCTCAGCGACACGAGCCAATCAAGCATCATCCAGCACTACCAAATTCTATCAGAGCAATTATCATAGGTCCATCTGGGTCTGGTAAGACGCAACTGTTGCTGAACTGATAATGAGCTGGCTCAAGTGGGATAAGTTGTATTTAGTGGCATCATCCGTATAAGATCAGCGACGCTACGATATGCTTAAAGACTTTAATGAAAATGCAAAATTGTTGGACGAGGACGGTAATGATATTATTGATTTTATCACCAATATTGATGAAGCCCCATCTGCAGATGACCTCGATGGATATACTGATAATTTCGTAGTATATGATGATGTAATGCTGGACAACAATCAAATCTAGCTCGGATATTTTCCCGAGGTAGACACAAAAACACCGATATTATATATGTTACTCAGCGATATACACAAATACCTAAGGTGATAAGAGACAATTGTAATCTTCTGGTTGTATTTAGATGAGTTGAAACACATACTCTGCGAAACATTCATCAGACTTGATGTTCAGGGGACATGTATATGATTAAGTTTAAAAACTTTCTCTCGTATGCGCAAGCTATCCCACAGGGATTTATCATGATAAATTTACACGATCCTCGGTCGAGGTATCGTGTAGGTCTCGATACAATTTTTGGTTAAGAGACAGCAGCAGGGAGGGTGACGACAAACAGTGAGTGTCCGGGTAAGTAAACGAGCACGCATAGAAATTTGAAAATACAAACGTCGAAAGATAAAATAACCCAGTTAGAGAGGCCTCGGTCGGTTAGAGGCTTCGGTTTGACGTTATTGACCTTGTATTTTCATGTTTGTAGGAAGTTTTATTTTCGCGAAATAACCCCTTTAAAATTTTTTTAGGATTCGCCCTCCCTGCTAATGTTAATTCTGCCTGACCATCTCTCAAAACACTCCAGACTAAAGTAGCGCCCGTTCTGCTCTCACCCAATGCAGTAAGACTTGTGTGCATGCTTTTGCTTACATACATATCGTGCGTCTCTAAAAGTATTGTCACATTAGAGATACAAAAACACACTTTCAGAAAATTGAAACGACGGTTTACACCTACACCTACATACACCTACACGGTGAAATTAAATGGTTTACATGAATGGTTGCTATTTATTTGATCATTAAATTATGGTACCAGCGACATGTGTGTAAACCGACGAATTTGGAAATGTCATCATTGCGGCTTACGTGACAGGCCATCTTCGCTTAAAGTTGTACGAAGATTTAGAACGGTTAGGAGATCGTGTGCTGCATTTTTGACACGGACAATTGCATCTACATCGATTGCCTGGGTCACCGGCACCCTGACATCGAAGGAGACCGTTTAGGAGCCTGGACGGACGCGCACCCCGATGACAAGATTCTAAGTTTTGCTAGTGGCGGTCCCAAAAATTACGGCTACGAATACCGGCACCCCCAAGGAGAAGTACACACGGAGTGTAAAGTCAAAGGACTGACTCTCAATCATCGCACCAGTCGCACCATTCAAGTGTTGAACTTTGGGGTATTGGAAGAATCTTTTCAGTCTGGAGAGGATCAATATTTTAAACTTACCACCTACCAACCTCACAAGATTATACGTTTAGCCACACATCAAATCGTCAGTCGGTCTTTGGAAAAAGTGTATCAAATCGTGTACCAGAAGCGAGTGTGGCTTCCCAACAACTTCACTTTACCGTACGGACATGCTGATATTGGTCAGCATATAACGGGAAAACTTCCAAGGCCGATACTTCATTGCGACTACAAACACCAAGCGAGAAAGATGAATCCTTTCACACAGCAAGTATCAAGCGAGAAAAAACTCGAGTGGTATGCTGTGCCTGACGATCACATCACCAATGCAGTATCAAATCTTAGTTGTTTATTTACTAACGCCAAGCAAAACTATGTGCAACCAGTGGGACTTCCAGACTTGAAGACTTTACCTTATGGACACGTTGATATCACCCAGTATTAAAAGGGACGACTTCGAAGAACGACACTTCATTGCGAGGACAAACGCCGAAAAAAATGAATCACTCTACGCAGATGAAGAAAAGAAGGAACAAACATCATTGACTTCTTTCACCACCATACCGTCTCAGCGAAGTGCGTCCAAGAAGGAAAAGGATTCAATAGAACTAAATGAGTATTTTAGCATCGATATGACTCAGACAGCGACTTCGAGAAAATTTAGGACGACAACTTACACCTACACGGTAAACTTCGCGTCTGACGTTCCAGCCGAGGAAGCAACAGGTTTCGTTATGCACTTATTTGACCCACTGTTAGAGGAACTCAAACGTCAGTGTCAAGTAAAAGATCGAGGTCGTTTGAGTCTATCTATGTATCACGACAGCTTGAACTCTCCTGTATGTCTCGGGTTTAGTACATCTGCAGAATTAACTTCTTCGAAACTATTGAGGGCTATTGAAGACGTGTAGATGATAAAAGAAACATTTGACATCACTGATGGAAAAGTGACCATTCATATGGCATACGTTGTACCTCCATGCGAAGAAGGCAATAACTGCCATTGATCTGCTTATCGATAAGTGTACCTAGCACGATGGATATACCAACAGATCTATAGATGAAAGGGAGTACGTGATGGAAAACATCTACGCTGGGACACAAGTGGTAGCTGACCAGATTTAAACAACGTGTGTGACTGATAAAAGAAAAGCACGAACTTTGTCCTGTTTGATCGTTTGTTTCTTGTTTTAGCTTTTTCGTAAAAATGGACATTAATTGTAGTATGAAAAATGTCATTCTTTTATGAAATGCATATACGTTGGATATTTTTTTTTTTTTGAAGACATGAACTTTATTTTTTAAAAGTTGTTTTCTAGAACCAAGAAATATATAACTTTTGAGTATGTTTGTTACGTGTCCAAATTTATATGTATTAAATGGATAGTGCTTAGACCAAAGCACAGGCCATAGACCCCATGTATATATCTGAATAAATGTTTTGTACCCATACAATAGACTTTTCTTTTTGGAGTCTCTACTCTGTCTGTGAGTATTTTTTGGAACATCTCTGCCCTCTTTTCTGTGTGTTTGGATGTGCATTTGTTTGTTTCTGTATGTCTATGTTTGTCCCTATCAACCCTTTGTTCACCCTATAAATAGTTTTGACCCTATAAACCCCATGACGTCACCAATGTTGAATTCCCATTGACCTCCAGGTGATATTCTCATGTTAAATTTCCATAGACCCCATAGTGCAAATCCTCTGTTTTTACATTATGACTCCCATAGACCATATGTCTTCCCCACCAACTACTGACATAGTTTTAAGAAGATTGAGTTACCTTTATCAAGATGTTGTTGTTGTTGCTTTTGGTGTTGACGCCATTTCTAGCACATGACAGGCTATACATGGTGTCCAGTACAACTGATGGAGGAAGAACCCTGAAAAAACCCGGGGAAGAATCACCGACCCACGGGAAGCTACTGGCAAGCTTTCTCACATACCCATATAGACGAGCCCGAGACGTATCCACATAACAGTTTTAATGTGCGTAGGTAAAATATGGTCAAAGATAGTGAGGGTGTAACAAATATAAAAAAAAAATCACCAATTTTTAAAAATTAGGCTCAAGTGACCTAGTTTTGATATGGTTAGATTCGGCATTAATTCCCAAGAAATCATCAATGAAGCAGCTGCCATTTGTCAGCTTTTATTTACCGATGGTATCGTGGACAGTAACGTCTATCGGACACTAATCGATGAAATTACCGACGATTCCTACAGTAAGTCAATAATTAGATCGGCGATAACAAAATAACATGATTACACACAACGCCCAACGTGGACCTGAAAGCGTCAGGGTGATAAATTGACGATTACCAGTTTATAGCGCGATCTACGGAGATGGACGATGTAATTTAAGGTTTATTTGGAAGATAGCCCCAAAAGCTATCCCGATTGCAAAACATTTAGGCATGAAAGCCATCGAAGTTGTTTGTGATAAGGGTTTTGGCACTGTTGGTGATGTTGCTGGTAAAGCATTTTCAGCGATCAAGGACAGGCTCACGCGATTAGTACGACGAAAACCATAGCAGAATGCGAAGCATTCAAGTGCCAGCATGCCAATAAAACTACCGTGCACCGATGTGATGCCAGCAAGTGTCAGTAAAATAATAAATTAAGCAGCAAATGACCGGTTGAAAAAATTAGCTGGTGGGCCATCTCTGACAAAATAAGCCTCGGCAGAGATAGGAAAAGACATAACCACAAACCTAATAGCGGGTAGTGGTCTGGTCCGTCGTCGTCGGTGATATTGATCGGTGTTAGAACATTGTTTTAGACAACAACGAATATAATAAAAAAAACGAAAAAAAAACAAAAACACGTTCAAATGTGTGTCTGATCCCGCATTTGACATGGATGCACCAGTACTCAAGGATGTGTCGATGCGTGATTATCAGTATTATTCTTATGAAGCACGAGAACCAAACCAACGTGGACGAATCGATCTACAAGTCCAAGATACATCCAGGTATTTTCTACCCGCCTAGGCATTCTTGAAGTTCAGGGTAGACTTCTGAGAGATAATAATCCATATGCTGCAGATGACATATGGGGATTCGTTAATAACGGTATCATGCCGTTATTTAAACGTGCCGTGTATATGATTGATAGTAGACAAATCGAAGTATGTCACAACGACGTCAATGTTGCTACGATGATACTCAGTCTTGCAAGATATTCCGATGATTATTCAAGGTCTGCTGGTCCATCAATGATGTTCTCAAAGGATATTACTGACCATCATAACCATGCCGACAACGCTGACGCCGACGTAGCCCCGGTAATCACCGCCGTTAATCCAGAATTCAAAAGATTCGGCTGTGATACCGGTGTCACATATCTTCGGATTCTGCAAATATGTTAGGAAAGTTACTTTTGGGGCCAAACATACGGTTGAGTTAGTTCGAAAGTCCACTGACAACTATGCATTCTGGCGACATAATGCTGAAGGTGGTAAGTCGTAATAGAGAGGTGTTTGAAAATAATAAAGTTGTTGAGGTTTTAGATTATTAGTCGAAACAAATTTCGGAGTGCAGGGGAGACTACTAGTATAGACAAAACATACCCAGGGACGAGAGGTGCTTCGCTTGTCTTCCTGAACAACGATACGATGACTAATACGATTTGGTTCTTCTTCTTCTTCTTGTTGTATTAGGGTTTGACGCCATTTTCCAACAGAAGAGAGGCTGTACATAGCGGCCAGTATAAATGGAGGAAGAACCGGGGAAAACCCCGGAAAGAACCACCGACCCACGACAAGCTACTGGCAAGCTTTCTCACAGACTAATATGACTAATAATCGGTATTATTATTATTATTATCATAGTGTTGTAGTTGTTATTGTTGCTGTTGTTATTATTATTATTATTATTATTATTATTATTATTATTATTATTATTATTATTATTATTGTGTTGTAGTTGTTATTGTTGTTGTTGTTATTATTATTATTGTTATTATTATAGTGTTGAAGTTGTTATTGTTGTTGTTGTTATTATTATTATTATTATTATTATTATTATTATTTTGTTGTAGTTGTTATTGTTATTATCATTATTATTATTATTATTATTATTATTATTATTATTATTATTATTATAGTGTTGTAGTTGTTATTGTTGTTGTTGTTGTTGTTAGTAGTAGTAGTAGTAGTAGTAGTAGTATTGATGAAGTTGATATTGATGGTGGTGATTTTGTTGAATAATTATCATTAGAGTTATCCTCATGTACCTGACGCGGAACAACTATCAACACATGTATTATTATTTTGATTTCGCTGGCGTTGGTGAATTTAAAACTCAAGCACCGTATAAGTTAGAAAAATTCAGCACAACTGCAATCCAGCGTGTTATAACAAATGCATGCATGAAGTTAGTTTTCTCACTTGATGTCCCATTTGTGTACTGTTATGAAAATAATTTATATTCAAGACAACATATTTTAGTAATCAAACAAAACTAATGACAATAAATGCGTGAAATAAATATTTTAGTATTCAAACAATACGTGAAATACGTATTGTCATCTTTACGTAATATGTGTAAAGAAAGAATTAAAGAAGGAATGAAAAAGATCCTACCAAATAAGAAAAATTGAGAACGAGATTAGTTAAAAGGATGCATTGTAAGTATTCCTAAGTAACAGTGTCACATTTTGGCTGCGCCTCATCATGTGAGGTGCTTCGCAAGAAGTTCTTGTGTACGACATTCCTTTGTGATGTATTATCACGGATGTCCTTCTGGCCAAACTTACACCTTATGCCGTTTACATTTTATTTCAAGTCGTTGAGTTTCTAGTCATTAGTAAATCTAAAGTTATTTTACGGGGAACAAATAATCTCTGACACACTTACAATATCAGCGCTCTAGAAGGAAACTGACTGAATTATGTTTGCGAAAGATAGTATAGTGTGTTCAAACATGTCACCGGAGGAAATTGCTGTAAATAATATTCTTAAATATCAAATGATTGTGGTGGATCATGATCTTTAGTATATCACTTTGATAATTATTTATGTGATTATATACCTCTAAATTTTTTTCTTTGTTTGCAGTAAGGAGACGAAAACATCTTCTGCATATCGGATGAACCTTGTTATAATTTAAAAAAGATCTCACCGTTTGTAGGCCTTGCAAATGAATGTAAATATCTTTCCTATGTTTCCATAATGTGATTACAGCAGGAATATAAATATCTTTCCCGTGTCTCTGTGCTGTGATTACAGCAGGGATGTAAGTAACTTTCCTGTTTACCCATGCTGTGATTACAGCAGGGATATAAATATCTTTTGTTTCTCCATGATGTGATTACAGCAGGGAAGTAAATATGTATCCTGTGTCCCCATAATGTGGTTACAGCAGGGATATCAATATCTTTGCTGTTTTTCCATGCTGTGATTATAGCAGGGATGTAAATAACTTTGCTGTGTCCCATGCTGTGATTACAGCAGTGATGTCTGTTTGAGGTATATACTTTAGCTTCATCGCACATTCTTGCCTGTTCGCATCTTTGCACAAGGTTGTCTCTGATGTGAATGATACCGGAAGCCATCAATCTTAGGTCCACGAGCCAGAAACATGAATCAAACCATGACCGTTTAAAGTGCATAGCAAGCGCATTTCTGCTATCCTTTACAGGGGCGTTGCTACTAATGCCGCCAAAGTGTGATCAAATATACAACAAGGTGTAACGAGTTAAAATTCCTCCAAAATTAGAACCTGAAGATTTACTGATATTACACTCAAACAGAGTATATATAAATAATGTTACGCTCATCATATTGCTATATATATTTATACCATTCCTTTCCTTCTTTGCTAAATGAAAATGGCATTTTATTGTATCGATCTGTGTAGAATGTCAACGTTTTCAAAGTGGATGATCGTATCCTGAAAAAAAACAAAACAACGGCATTTGACTTGTTTTATCATGCCCCCCCCCCCCCCCCCGGGTTATTTATTATATCGTACTAAGGACACTGAATATTCTCACACAAGAGAAACCCGATAGCTTGGTATTTGTAATCTACACGTTGCGAAAGCATTTCGATACTTTGGAAAGATAAATGAAGGTCAGGGTACAATGCACCTAATTGTGGGCGCTCTGCGGTTTAAAGTTTAACCCAGCCTCACGCACTGACATAGTAAGTTGCACTTACGATAGGGTCTAGTCGTATTAAGACTTTTTGTTACTTACGAGAAAATCATAACCCACCTCTACCGTACCTATCAGTTTAACATAGATACATAAACAAAACTTTCCAGAACAAAATTTCTAAGGAAGTGGGCCTTGTAAAAATCAGAAAATATTGATTTTTCTGTGTAAATAAACTTACGTTTTGTTATGCAAAAAGATCAACTGTTATCATCGAAACTGGGTCCCTAATTGTTGAATCAGCCTTTTGATATTTGTGTAAATAATATGAAACACAATATTTCATCAAGTACAAATCGCACATTTCGTCAGAAAATATATTTCCTGAAGTAGTATTCAGAATAAAAGTAACTGATGCATTAGTAAAAACAGATTATCACGAAAACAATTCGTAGCGAAGATGTTGAATTTTAGGAATTCGTCAAGACTTAATAACTACAATATTGAAAAAGAACTACTTCATGGCGCCTTTACAAACATAAGTAAGGTAGGGAAAATATGAATATTGTCATAATGACTAATAATACCTGGAATCTGTCATTTCTGCGCATGCATTACTGGTTAACATTGAATTTAATAGGTTTGCAATGACATTTTATGCACTTTAGGCATATTAATTAATTGCATTAATAATAAGATGAGAAGTTTAATTTTGATTTATGACCACCTTTCAAGTGAGTGTGTGTGTGAATAACTCGGTGTCTGGTACATATTATTCGAGAATTTAGCAACTTTACGAATTATACCAATGGTTTCAATGATTTTTTGTTCTGTGGCTTACACCACAAACAGGAATCATGAATCTGTCTAATAGATTAAACAGTTGGCTACCCACAGGAATTTAAAATATTTTAACCGGTACGAAAATGTTTATTTTCAATCTATGTGTACATCACAGAAGGACCAAAACATACATTCATATCCGATAATTTAAATTTCAGGTCCACATCACGAACCGTAAAAAGTTGGTCTACATGGGTAGAAAATGTTACGGGCAATCTTTTATTAAATCAAAATAGAATGTGTATCCGTCTTGACTAGAGAGAAAAGTATTGTTCAGGTCCACATAATACGTTGATTGGAGAGACAAGTATTCTTCAGGTCGACATAATACGTTGACTTGAGAGACAAGTATTCTTCAGGTCGACATAATACGTTGACTTGAGAGACAAGTATTCTTCAGGTCCACATAATACGTTTTCCTGAGAGACAAGTATCCTTCAGGTCCACATAATACGTTGACTTGAGAGACAAGTATTCTTCAGGTCCACATAATACGTTGACTTGAGAGAAAAGTATTCTTCAGGTCCACATAATACGTTGACTTGAGAGACAAGTATTCTTCAGGTCGACATAATACGTTGACTTGAGAGACAAGTATTCTTCAGGTCGACATAATACGTTGACTTGAGAGACAAGTATTCTTCAGGTCCACATAATACGTTGACTTGAGAGACAAGTATTCTTCAGGTCCACATAATACGTTGACTTGAGAGACAAGTATTCTTCAGGTCCACATAATACGTTGACTTGAGAGACAAGTATTCTTCAGGTCCACATAATACGTTGACTGGAGAGAAAAGTATTCTTCAGGTCCACATAATACGTTGACTTGAGAGGCAAGTATTCTTCAGGTCCACATAATACGTTGACTGGAGAGACAAGTATTCTTTAGGTCCACATAATACGTTGACTTGAGAGACAAGTATTCTTCAGGTCCACATAATACGTTAACTAGAGAGACAAGTATTCTTCAGGTCCACATAATAGGTTGACTTGAGAGACAAGTATGATTGCTGTATGTGAGATATGCATCTCTTAATATATGTATAGGAATCGGGCGATTTAGGAGTTTTATAGTTTTTATAGGTTATCTTCTGCATTTAAGGAATCACGGCGCAAGGAAGATTGTTCAGTAAAGACACGACTGAATTGATGCATGACCGCCTTAGTATTTTTAATCTAAACTTTGGAAGTTCGAAACAAAATATATTGCTCAGATTTTACTTTGTGCTGTTCAGAAATGAGTGCTTGAAATACTTCATAACGGTAAACTGAGCATTCTGAATTTATATTTTTTTCTTTTATATACTTTTATAAGAGGTACATAATTTATCAAATATTCACTTAATTTGTTTCTTTGTGCATGCTTTCGCATCTGGTGCTTATCGTAGGTATAGTAATAATTCGTGCTGTCTCTAATTGGAGAGTTTGTTTTTGCTCCATTCCAAGAACAACCGTCCTTTATATCATTTGTTTGCTCTTAGTGTGGTCTACCAGCTGTATACTCTAAACGTGGTCTAGCATCTGTATGCACTAAACGTGGTCAAAAATGTGCATGCTCTAAACGTGGTCTAGCATCTGTATGCTCTAAACGTGGTCGATCATCTGTATGCTGTAAACGTGGTCTAGCATATGTATATTCTAAATGTGGTCTATCATATGCATGCTCTAAACGCGGCCTAACATCTGTATGCTCTTTACGTGGTCTAGCATATGTGTATTCTAAACGTGGTCTATCATCGGTATGCTCTAAACAAGGTAAGTATGATTGGTTCTGTCTGGAATATTGGAAGACTAGCTTGAATATCGTCTACAGTAGATTCGCATGTAACTGAGTCGTTGAGACAAAGAGTATTTATATAATTGGAAATATATTACGTTACACGTCCATTATCGTTGTTAAGGATATAGGGGATCAGTGTAGGAGTTTTATTTTTAAAACATTTAATAATTTATAATAGCCTTATTAATCAAATCACAGATTGTCTATATTTTCATGGCCTCATTTTCGTACTTTTTTAAAAATTGTTGTTGTGAATATTTAATATTTTGTCTCAATCACAAAGAATTCCGCTCTTAATAGTATTCATTTCCCAGTCGAATCCTTAATCTGCTTGGATTTGTTTTTAAATAATGCTGTCATAACATGGTTTATGTTTCAGC
>JAECUM010025822.1:0-55210 GCA_016617855.1 Megalonaias nervosa | reverse complement strand
TCAATGTCAGCAACAATGTGGCTGGTAAACTCAACCAAATCTGCTTTGGCGGAAAATCTGCTCAGAATCTCATCAATACCAAATCCGAGTAAATATTAACATACATTTTGTATAATGTTAAGCAAACTTTAACGTAATTTCAATACATGTTTGCTGGAATGGTGAACGCTCAAGTGCATGCAATTCTGTAACAACAACATGACCACATATTAGCCCATCTGATAAAGATTGCAGCATCAGAGTTTAATAAAATGGTGGCTGTCACTCAGGGCTATCACTATGGGTTCTAGCTCCACAGGTTAAATAATCAACAATTTTAAGTGGTGTTGCAAGCCAATACAAGCCAAAATATAAAAGATGTTTGAGTGTTAGTATGTATGTTACCCAATGCGTTCTAGTTCCGATTGTCCAATCCAGGTCAATGATGCCATTTTGTATTATTTTTGGAATCCTGGAGCATGTTCACCCGCATAAAGACACCGCGAAAATTTTTAATTTTACCATTGCAAGTAAATCAGAATTGGTTAGCAAAGAGGCCTTCTGCAAGTTATACTGGGTAGTAGAAGACATATGAGGGCATTCTATAATCTTTAAGTTGTTCCTGGTAATCGAAGACCTTTACCGTTTCTTATTCATTTATCGTTTATGTTTTCACCAACAAACAGCTTTTCTTGCAGACATTCTAGATGCTGTTCCGACTGCCCCTAGTGCAATCGGTTTTGCAACCACTAGAACTGCAGCTGCTAAAAGCACTGAAATCTCTGCAATGAATGTAAATATTCCACTGAACTGTTGTATTTATTAATTTGGATATTTTAATGTCCCTGAGGTGTTGTTTTCATTGGCTGCATTAAGCTCATCAAGCTGTGGTTGAGTCAAACACTGGGGGTGGGGGTGGGGGGTAATCGCAGTCAACTTAGAAAAAGAACGTCTCAATTTGAGTCTGTTAGCATGTTTTTACATGATGTTTGTATCCTCGTAAGCTGGTTTTCAATAAGACCAACCTTACCTCCATGATGGGCATTATTATCAAAAATGCAACAGGTCCAATTTCTCAATGTTCCAAAAGCATGTCAATGACCCTCATTTGTAAGATCATCACTTCCAACAACAAAATCGTGTCAGAGTGGATCATAACTTAACATTTGTAACCACTGTCACATGTTGCATGTCCAAGCGTTTAAATGTATGTTTGACTTCGGACCACCTAAACAATTCACGTGCAGGGAAATTTGCATACCTATCATTGTTTTGATACGAACATAGATGACATGAACATGCAATATGTTTGTGAAGTCAAGCAACATTTTTTTTTCAGAGGGTTCCTGATAACCATTTAACCAGCGAGAAGCTTCAGTTACTTCTAATTCGTCAAATATCATCTTGCTACAGGTTTGGTCATTGTCTCGGTTTATAGTTTGAAAGGCGGGGAATATGTGTTTTGGTATAAAGACAAGGCTGGGTACTCACTTGCCTTGTAAACTGTCCCATATATATCAGTTACTTGATGCATGTATGTGGTGAGTGCAAGGAACAACGGTGTTGACATGGCTCCAGACTTCACACGAAATCCTTAATGAGCCTCCCAATCTGATTAAAATCAGATTTCCACTGTTATACATGAAGATCTGACAGTGACCACTTAGGGGTCATGTTCTGGTAACCTATGTTATTAACATAATCGCTAATTTTATCAGTCAATCAGATGAAGGATTATATCTTCGCGCGTTGAGACTGAACAGTGTGGATGAAGAGCATTAATGTGTACCGAACGATTTGATTCACTTTCAGAGTTTTGCAAGCTGTATTTCCAATGCATAATTCATAGGTCAGCAGAACATGACCCCTAAGCAGTTGTCGTCAGATATTCAAGTAGGACAGCGGAGATCTGATTTTAATTAGATCGATGAGCCTCCATGAATTTGTGCTTCATACTGCTTAAATCCAGCATTGAAACTGTTGTTCTTACTCATGACTAAAGACTCTGAATCTACATTGTTAACATGTGCATAGTTTAGGCTGCCGATATGCATATAGTCGAGAATCTGCATTATCAGAACTATTCTTGAAAACATGATATTTGGGCCAGCGGATCTCACGGAATCATCACTGTATTTGGGTCAGTCCAGTAATCATTATGGTAATGTCAAGGTTGCCAAGACTACCTTTGATTTCCTTTCTGATGATGGAATATTTTGCGCTGCTGAACAATGCCAGGATGCCACTGTTAAATAGATCTAACTGTGGTATTGATGGGATAATATTTACTGAGGGCATTGTCTTGTGTTAGTCATCCATCAATTTCCAAGAAAGGTTCATATGGAAGGATAAACCCAACTGCGTTATGCAATTGTAATTATATTTTTTGGTACTCTGGGACTCCTAGCCAGATACGAATAATACCTAATATTCTATATTACCAAACTTGAGTTCCCCAGTATTGTTGATATTCCTCATCGGTCTGTGTTGCCACGCATGGGATGCAATTTGGACAAGATCGCGCATTCAAAATAGACAGGCAAAATGGTTCAAATGGCAACAAGGGGAAATGTGCACTTTATTTAAAACGCATCTTTCAAAGGTCCATTCTGACAATGCATGGGTCAATTTCTCCAATGTCTCAAGAATCATGTTAAAGCTTGTGTACATTTGTCATTAACAGCCGTGGTGTCTTTACGGTTTAAGCTTATAAGTGAATCACCATAAAGCTATAAGGTTGTTATAATAAATTCTCATCATGGTTAAGTGTCTGATTCAAATGCACACAGAAGAAATCATATGCTTTAACTCCAGAGGTGCCTGCCTGAAGTAATACTGTTTTTAGACACATCTTTGAAAAAAGTTCCACCAGGTCTTTACCTGGCACGAATTCAACCTGAATAATTGCCTAACAGTTTTTAAGTCACCATGACGATTGTTAAATTTATATACGTACTCGTGTACTTGTAATTGCTGTGCTTTTGAGGCAGCCTCAGTAACAATGGTATGTGAAATACAGCAATGGCGGTCTTCCTCATGAACATATGATGCAGCTTCAGCTACAATACGACAATGGTTTTGTTCATCCACAACCACACATGCAAGTTCAGCACTTGGAGGAATTTGGAGATTTAATTGTATTACATTTCTCAGTCCGATTCGGTCTGGCTATAATACCTGATAATGCAAATATTTTTCTTGTGCCACTTAGTATTTGTAAATTTTGCTTAAACATGACCTGTTTTACTCGTAATGTTGTCAATATATTTGGTTGATCCTGGGCAACCACTTCTGGCTGATCCGAGGGAAAGTATTGCACAACCAGTTGTGGCCCTAATAATGGAAGTCATTCAGTTTCTCGCATATGGGCTGGTATTCGTATCCTACACTCACGTGCGAGTTGCATTTGATGAATCAGTCGGCATACTGGTATATAAAGGAAAATCTTTCTCTAATTGCAAATTCCATCAATAATTTTGTTTTAGATTGTTTACTTATTCAGGATCATAAACTGCAATGGCTTCAACACTGGCTATTAGTTCATCAACATATGTTTCCTCAACCATGTTAATATTACCGTGTATTTGTACTGACATATATCTTAGCGAATCTTAGTTGGAGTGCACAATAATACTCACAAACAGATCCGCAAGGTCGGCAAACCTGGTTATGTGATTTAACTTGGATGCCGCATTTAAGACACCTATACCAACATGTGAGCAAATGTAATTTGCAGTATACGTAATGGCAAGTTCTGCTTAATAGGTAACAGTTTCCAAGGCCAACACATCTACAGTCATTACATATCAACTTTATAAACTTACAAATTGTATTCTAACAGAAATCTGTGTTTTCATAAAAAAAAAAATCATCATTTATGTTTCTAATTGTTGTTTTGGGTTTAACGCTAATTTTAGCACATTATAGGATATAGATAATGACCAGATGAAGTACCTGAGAAAACCAAGATAAGAACAGCCAACCCATGGGAATCTACTGGCAAGTGTTCTCACATACCTACATTGTCCAAGCCTGTGACTCAAACCCATGCAAAGGTGAGATGGCAGTGATCAGTAAAAGTGAGCCCTTTAGACCAGTCGGTCACCTGGGGCCCCTCATTTATTTTTGGAATGATGGTGGACGTATCATCAGGCGTATGTGCTCCTCAGCATACACATATGGTCTTAAAAATATTCGCAGTGGACATCATTTGATTGCATGGCCATTTGCTGTAAAACACACCGCTGTGAAAATAATTTGCAAACCTGGGGTAGTGCATTTTGAAAACATTTTTACACCAGTCTGCATCAACTGAGGATCAATGTCAAATATAATTTTGTGCCTGAACATAATCTTTAATTCAGTATCTGATAAAATCACTGCATGCTGATTATTACAATCAAAATGTATTATACCAATACGTAAATGACAACCACTTGTACAGTTACATCTGATGTTAAGTGTCACGCACTGCTTGTATATTGACACTATAGCTTTTCTCTTTGCATGTGAATCTCTTTCCACAAAACTTTTAACACTGCATCATTTTCTTCGATTATTCATTGCCGAAAAAGTTTCATATTCATGTAAAGGTGATGTTCTTGATTCAATATATTAATGCTAAAGACATCACTCTCTAATTAATTCATTCTTGATGATCCTCATTATTAGACTACTATATTCAATTTGTTTTCAATGTCATCACTATCATCATCATTGCAGTATTTATTCATATTGGGTTGTCGAAATGTCAGTTACTTCACTTTCTTCATGTACAATATCAAAGGACTTTCCAGGCATATTTATCCCAAGTCATGTTTACCGGTTCATCATTGCTACTCAAAGACAATTTTTAAGCTGAATAAATTATCAGTATGTCCAGGCTATGTCTTTAACAAGTCTCTGACTAATCTTTATGATACATTTAAACGAAACAGTAATTTAATCTTGTTCATTAACAATGTGCACAATTCACTGATCCGGTAAAATGAAGCCACAATTTGATATGTCAATACATTCTTTCAAAATACCATACATATCAATTTGTGACTTTCTGACATTTATATATAGTGCAGTAATTGTTTAATATAAACATATCCTCTGCTGCAGTTGATATAAAATAATTTCAGACTAACTCTGACACAGAAAATAAAATCATGGTAGTGGTGATCAATATTCCTATTTCTGCAGTTACACAAGAATTTGTAGTATAGACACAATCAATAATATAGGCCTGATTGAAAACTTCAGCTATGTGTGTAATGCAGTAGGGGTCACTTTCTTTACCACACATGCATTGATGCAGATCATGGTCATAATGAAAAATTGCTTATACAAGTAAAGTCATGGGAGTCTTCTTGTCCATCTTCTTCTGAATAAGACTTTGTCAGACCCTTTGCATGTGCACCTGGGCTCAACTGATCTACTTATTTTGTTTGGTTCATGAGTCAATGACTGATGGTAAGATTAATAAAAGCACTGCTTTACATGGGAAAAGCACAGATGTGAAGGCATACAACCTTCCAATTGGAGATGTTGAGGAGAAAGAAAACATGACCAAGATTGAAAGAAAGAAATGTGAAAGAGCATGTCAATTTGTTTTCAATAAACAAAAAAAGCCTTTTCTTTTTTCAAAATTCACCATATTTAATAACAAGAATAAGCTTCTCTAACTCAAAGCCATAAAACAAACATGCAATGTTTTAAACCTGAACATATTTACAAGGTTGACAAGTTTGGTTGAAATTAATGTGTCAGATTAATATAGCAGTTGCCGATGGAGACAAGATGATGCACGATGGATGAAGGGCAATACCAAAGCACAAACAAATGGAGTTAATAGCAAAAGCCAAGTTAAGCAAAACAAGAGCTCCTTCAAGCAATGATACTCCACTGGCCAAAATGATTTTCCAGGAACCAAAGACTGTTTCTTTTGTTAACTGATGGGTGTGGAAACTATCTCTGATATTCTGGAGGAAAAAGACAATTTTCAAAATGGCCATCATGGTAACCATAATGGATGCAAGATTGGGGCCACTTTTTTATGTTAAGTCTTCTGGTGAAAACGCTATGTTGACATGACCATTCATTCAGGAGGAGTAGAGATACAATGCTTTTCATGATGGTCATTGTAGCAATCATACTGTCTGTGCAGATTGGCAACATTTAAGAGCAACGTTACGTCATAGGGCTTGAACTTCAGTAACAAGACCAGGTAAAACCAAACAAGCATTCAAGTCTTCCAAAATATAAATTTACTTCTACCATGATAACATCACTGAATTTAAAACATTTATTAATCTAAATATCACTTAAGTCCTTGAAGGTTTTGCATAATCTGAAAGAATTAGTTATATATTCAAATCCTTGAATAAATTCAGGTAATCTTCAAAGTACTAACTGTTTTAATTAAATATTATCTACTCTGCTATATCCAACGAAAATATTATAAATAAATCACAAGTTCCTTTCTGACTTTTACAAAGCTGGAATAACTGAAGAATATAATAAGTTGTGTATATTGTCACTAAATAATAAATATATATGCACCAAATCAACAATGTCTGATTCATGATAATTTCTCAAATAATTAAATCGGATTATTTCACAATACATATAATGCAAAGAGTCATAATGTATCAGTCATGTTCTGACCTTCTTAAATTACTGAACTATCAAATGCTATGGCATGCAGGATAGCTCTCTACTGGCCAAATGTACTACTATTTCCATGTGATGTTTATGTAAACTCCATTAATTTTTCATGGCATTCTTCACTGGCTTAGTTGTTGATTTGACCGTAGCAATTTGGCCTTGTTATGAATGAAATTCCTATGACGTGCTGTACATGTACTTTAATATAGTGTTAACAAGTCACTGAATTAAAGAATTTAAAATATAACTGTCATAGGCTCAAATGGCTTACAGAAAAACTATAATTTAAAAGATGATACAAAGAGCTATAGCACCAATGAGACATCTTATGAAGTTTTTTGGAGAAAACACATGCTGATATGATCATCCATTCAGAAGTAGTAGTGATTACAAGATTTTTAAGACAGCCACCATGGTGGCCATATTGTATGCCAGATCTGCATCATTTTCATTCTGGAACAAACAGACAACAAAAGGAAGTCTTTTGGTGAAAATGCTGCTATGACTTTCTGTTTAGATGAAGAAGCGACAACAAGATTTTATGATGGCTGCCATAGTGGCCATTGCGGATGTCACCTCCGCAATGTTTTCATTTATGACCATAAAAAACCTTTTGATGAAAACCAAATGTCTATATAACTATCCATTCAGAAGAACGCAAAAAAAATTCAAGATGACTACAATGGTAGCCATGCTGATTGGAAGATTGGAATCATTGTCATTTAGTTTCATATAGGCTTGATAATAAGTCATCTGGTGCAAACCACATGTCAACATGGTTTTCCATTTATGAGATGACAGTAACATGATTTCTATGATGGCTGCCATAACAGTCACATGTGATGTCAGATCAGCACCACAAACAAAATATATAGTTGCTTGGTAAAAAAAACAATATGCTATTATGATCATCCACCCTCAAGTATGAACAATAAGATTTTCAAGATGGCAGCCATGTTGACTGTCAGATTAGCACACCTTTCATTTAGGACTGACTATATATAGACATCATAAAAATCTTCTGGTGAAAACCCCAATTTAATAGGACTTTCTGTTCAGGAAGAGTTGCAATAACGATGAATTAATCAGAGAGAAAATATATTGTATGGATGACAATTCCAGGTCCAACTAGCCTGGGTAAGTGAAAATAGTTGGTAGGCAAGAGAAATCTTGGATGAATTGTTCAATGTATTGAGAGTTTAGAAAAAAACTCTGATAACATTTATTTTTCATCATTTGTGCTAGGCTATGATATAACATATCTTAGAAATGCCCCGCCCCAACATACTGGCTAAAAAACCCTAGAAACATTCAGATCCACATACAAATACAATGCCTAAAAAGAAGTGCTTAGGTGGTAACAGGATTCTTACATTTACAAACACTGCAGGAACTACAAAATTTACAATTCCTGCAATTGTATTCACTATGGTAAGTACGGTAAATTTGAACATAATATGCACAAATTAAACACTGTTCTGGGTTTGCAAGCACTTTACACAGAGCCTAATAAGGCAAAAACCAGAAATTTTGCCTTGTAATATACAATTTTTAATGATAAGTATTTCGTTAAATATTTTTATTTTTGTCATTCCTAATGCAATAACTTTTCCACTTAAAGACTACTTTAACAGAAAATATTGCAGAATGCTGTCTCTACTCAACTGTAGTAGTTTTCCCCCCCCCCCAAATACTAAGCAAAGACACCTAAGAAATAAACCAGGTCACCTTTTCAAATATTTAATATATATGTGTGTATAGAAATGAATAGACTAAGTGCATTTCATGCCTGTGATGCACAAGGTTAAGAGAAATGGAGTTAAACACTGTAGTTTTACATAATCAGTAGATGTTCAAAGTATTTCACTGTAACCAACTTTTTCAATGATGTGCCATGCTCCTCGAAAATGAATGCTTCTATGAAGTTTTATAACTGCATACAACAGTTTAAGTGAACAAAAAATTGAGATCAATGATATTTTTAATAAATGGAACATAATAAGTCAATGTGACCTATTTTTACCAGTGATGAATGAAAATGTATATAATGACGAGTGTCATGACTATTTTATTTTACAGATAAACATGCATGAATGTTAAAAAATATGTTGCTTTGACCAACTCTTGCTAATAATTGGTACAGTTAATAAATATAAAAGTGAAAGTGTTTTCTTGGAGTTTGTTTTATGTGTAGTGGTGGTGGCTTTTGTCATAGCTGGTCTCCTTGTATAAAGTTTCAAATGGCTACAATGATAAATGTTAGCAGCTTGCCACTATGTTCATTTTGAAGTCTTACCCTGCCCTCTGTAATATCTTTTACTATGTAAGGGCCACCCATAGTGGTGCCAGTTTGCAGCCAGATCTCCTTATTTTATTGGCATTCTTCATAAGAACCAGAGATCCCTTTTGAAAGATTTTAAAGGATTTATTTTTTAAATCGAAATTTCGCTTGTGGCAGATCTGTGCATTTTTAATGTTTTCTGTTACACTCTGACCTATAAACTCCCTGTGTTTCTTTATGTTTGCCAACACATCATGAGAGAACTCAATGAAATCTCTGCTTTGGCTATAAGCAGAAATGATACAAGTCTTCCTACCATACATAATCTGAAAAGGTGTGGTAGATGCTTGTACATTTGTCCTGTATGCAAACAGTGTACTGGGCAACCAGACATCCCATTTTGTTGCTTGGTCATTGGTTACCTTGGATAGCATTTCTTCTGGGCCCTATTGTCATGTTCTCTCTGCCCATTGGTTTGTGGATAGTATGTAGAGGAAATTCTGTGGTCTATGTTAAACTCATGTTAGGTTAACTATGAGCTTCTTTGTGAACTCTTTTCTCTGATTGATTGGACCAAGGCGACATATGATATTAAGTAGAAATTTTGTTACTTCATCAGCACTTTTGTTGGGGAGACCTTCAGCCTCAGACCACTTGGAAAAATTATTTGTGGCTGCAATAATAATTAATTGTCCGTCATTGGTAGAGGACAGATAATATCAATTTCAACTAAACTCCACACTTTTGAAGGCACTGGTAAAGAATTCAGAGGAGGTGCTTCTTGTATTGGCCCTAGATTCACTCTATTGTATTTATCGCAGTCACTGACATATTTTATTGTATGTTGTTTCATCCCCATCCAGTAATACCCTTTCTGGCTTTTCTCATGTTTTGTCATGGCCTAGATGTCCACCAGCATATTTACCTGTTACAATAAAAAAATAACAATACAATTTTACTTCAAAAGTACAAGAAAAGAATGTTTACAATTAATAATATGCACTTTGTGTACCAGAGAGAGAAAGAGGGAAGTATATGTGAGAACACTATTGAGGCAGATGATGAAAATGGAGGGAGCAAACAAGAGAGAACAGAGTAAGAGCAAGAGCTAAAGAGAAAGAAGAGAGAAAGGAATTGAGATAGAAAAAGACAGGAAGAGAGAGACAGAGGGAGAGAGAACAACAGAGGAAGAGGAGTGTATATGAGAGTTCTAGAGACAAATGGTGAAAATAGAGAGAGAGAGAGAGAGAGAGAGAGAGAGAGAGAGAGAGAGAGAGAGAGAGAGAGAGAGAGAGAGAGAGAGAGAGAGAGAGAGAGAGAGAGGGGGGAGGATAGAAGACAGAGAGGAAGAGAAAGAAAAAGACAGAGGAAGAGGTAGAGAGAGAGTGGAAGACAGGACAAGATGGAGGAGGAAAGGGAAAGGTAGCAAAGGACAAGAGAGAAGAAAAAGAGGAAGACTTAAAGAAAAGAGAGAGGATTTGTGATTTGTGTGATTTGGATTTTTAACGGAGCTTTAACAATTTTTCAGTCATATCGCTACGATGTCTGTAGTGTGGCAGTTTATAGTGATGTCTAGCACTGGGGCATCATGCTACAGACATGTAGCATGATATCCCACCCAGTAACATTATCCCGGCACCAGGCCAACCAGTCCTAACACTGACCTCTTAATGCTGAGCGCCAAGCGAGGCAGCTGTTGGTACCATTTTTATAAGTCTTTGCATGACTCAGTCAGGGATCAAACCCATGACCTCCCGTATCGAAGGCGGACATTCTAACCGCTAGGCCACCGGAGCGGTGAAAATAGAGAAGAAAAAAAAGAAGATAGAGTGGAAAAGAGAGAGATGAAAGAGAGGAAGGCAGAAGACAGGAGGAAACGAAGGAAGATAGAGAGGGAGAGAGAGGAAGAATGAGAAAGACAGAGGGGACACAAAAGAGAGAGACAGAGAGAGAGGAAGACAGTTATTAAGACAGAGAAAGACAAAGAGGAAGACAGACAGCAGAAACAAACCGATCCCACTCCCTGGAATAATGATGGATAATTGATTTTGATAGAGTATGGATGTATCAATATATTAGCTAGCTTAGCAAGAAGTGTTAAAGTGTTTCTTTTTGCATTATGGCCATGTTATCTGAGTATCTTAGAATTTTGCATTAATATTATATGATGATTACTAATGTTTTAAAGTACTACTTACCAAAATGAAAGCTTGCTAGGACTGCGGATATTTCATTTCTTTTAAGAACACGACAGTTATCTTTGTCGAGTACACCACTGCTTGCAGTAAAGCCTTTAACCTCAATTCACTTTTTCTCTTATTGAGACCTTGATAGCTGCCAGGTTTGCTGGGTAGGTGCCATCATTAACATCCAATACTATATCAATGTATAACTTGTCATCCGTGATTGTGAGTCAAGAAGTAATATTAAGGATACATGTATTCATATTTATTTATACCAAGATTTGATGCCACCAGATGCTCCTATAAATGGGATTATAGACCAATTTCCTGTAGGGAACACCTGGAATTACCTGCAATAATTACTATGTACACAACCTATGACATTTCTGGTGGGTTTTGCAATAGACGAGTTTCATGGCTTTATTTGTTTTCAAATGACACCATCCTTCCCTGATCCCCTGAACCCCCCAACATATCAGTTAGAACAATAACATTCACCTGTAATCATCACACCTGGGACACTTTCCTTTAATATACATACAGCAAGGAACACCTAGAATACTTGCAACTTTGGTTGCAAACATCCTATTGTTTTCTTTTTAATTAGCAATTTCAATAAGATACAAAATTATTTTATACATGCTAATAAAAACTGACAAATTGGGACAATCATATGTCTTCCAAGACAGACCTTAAAATAGTTGTATTTTCTCATCTTATATTCTAATTATATATAAAATCCAAACAAAATAAGAAAAACTTATAAACCCCCTCAATTAAGAATGGACATTAATATATGTTTGTTAATATGGAAGGTTGTAACATAAATATTTATTTTAATATGGTTGGTTTTAAAAACACAAATGTATTCATGGGGGGAGTGGGGTGTGTGTGGAAATTTGTTCATATAAAATTCTTAAAATATGTTAGTATTTGTTTTCATAAATTTAGTTTTGCTATTTAATTATTCTAATGGTGTAATTGAGGGGAGGGAAGAATCACCTAGCCAATTCTTTGCCCAGGGGGTATAGTTTCAATGGTGGTGGTGGTAAAGAGTTTGATAGCCAGTTGCTTTCCCCTGCGAAAGAATCGGCGAGCTGATTCTTTTCCTGGGGAAATAATCGACTAGCCAATTTTGTCCCCCGGGGAAACTTTCAGAGGGAGATACATTTGACCACTATACCTGTATTTTACCTGAACTTTCTGTGCAAATGCATAATTTCGACAAATGGATCAAGGTTTTTTTCAAGCAAATTATATAGCATCTTTCGTGACCAGATCAGACAGGCATCTTACAAGAGGGGTTTAATCTTGATTTAGAGGGAGCCTAGTCATTGTGCTATCAGTTTTCTTTTTTATCTTTAAGCTCTACATGACTCGTAAATAAATCTTGTGCGAAAAGTAAAGTCTGCGAAACGTGCAATGCATTGTTCCATCTAGGTACCTGAAGTTCTTTGATTAATGGCTACAAACACAGTTCACTCTGTAATAGATAATTCTATATCTGCATCCCACAATGTTGTTTATTGAGTTCAAGCTGTTTTAAACAGATAGATAAAAACAAAACTTGCATGAATGTACTGTTAATCTGCACTGACATACTTAAACTTTAGTCACAGAATATTGCCAGTTACAAAATCATGCAAAAACAACTGAGTTAGAATTAATTTCATGGCCATACTCCGTTACGATCACAACTTTGCAAGGAGTCTGACCCTCCTCCCACTACCAACAATATGTTAAACCTGTTGAAGAGAAACTCAGCATCCTTTTTTTATTTCCAATTTAATTAAAGAACCAATATGGCAATTTGCAACCAGTGCAATCTAGCTCCATTTTCTTTTATAAATTCAAAAATTATAAAAAAAGTATATAAGCACTAGGTTCTATGCAAAGAAAAATGGCACTACATTATACCAGTATTGCACATCTTTTTTAACCCCCCCCCCACATCACTGACTGGTGTTATGACTCTATGGTCTTAAACTAAGCATCAGAAAACAGTAGAAAACAACAGGTTTTTCACAAAATTCAACAAATAATCTATTTCTCTAGAATACAAAGTGAAAGTTTAACAGGAACTTACACTACTGTGAATTACATCCCAAACAGTCCCAAAAAGTTCTAACTTAATTCCAATGGGTATCAAGTATTCCAATTGAATTCCAGTAGTATTGCAAAAGAAATTCGATACTTAATGTGCTGATGTGCCAGAAGTCTGTAATAGTTGTTGTTGTTGTTGTTGTTGTTGTTGTTGTTGTAGGGCTTAACGCCATTTTTCAGCACACGATAGGCTATACATGGCGGCCAGTATTATTGGTGGAGGAAGAACCCGGGAAAACCCCGGAAAGAAACAGGGACCCACGAGAAGCTACTGGCAAGCTTTCTCACATATCTACATCGGCCGAATCCGAGACTCGAACCCACGCAGACAGAGGTGAGAAGGCAGTGATCCGTAAAGGACAGCGCTTTAGACCACTCGGCCACTCGGGGCCCCGAGTCTGTAAGAGTGTGAATGTGCTGACAGTTTTGATGTAATACAACAATATAATCCAAACTGTCCTTGAATAAATTCACAATAATTCCAAGATAGCAATTTAGTCCTAACGTCAAGGAGCACTTTGCAATTACAATCAATAATTGAAATAAAATTAAACCCTCACAAAAAAAATAATTGAACACAAATGACTACACTAGACTGATGTTAAGATATGGAATGAATCATTCTGAAATAAACAAAATAAATATATATATAAAAAAAAACCAAGACACAATAACATAACCCAGATGAGGGTCAAAAGTTCATTTTTCTCACCAAATTCATAAACATGGTTATGTCCAGAACATTCTTAATTATAAAAAAAGACCCTGAACTCAACATATGTAAACATGTTTATCTCTAAGTGATCATTATCTTAACATATAAACTAAAATCATAAATAAGACTTAGCAATGTAATATATATATATACATAGAAAAGCAAAAACACAATAAACATTTTTTACCAAATTTGAAAACTGTCAGTACTTAATGATTCACACAAAGTCTGCAATGCCATTTTATTTGCAGCATGTAGCCTCATTTTCCTCCACCACACATCATGCTAGGCCTTTATTCCAACATCTTGAGTAGGCAAAATAGTTTGCATGCCTTGGTTTCAGTTCCATATGATCCTGAAATAATGCAAAGTATGTTTCATATGGAAATGTGACAGATGTATATGTCCCAGTATAAACCTTGTAAAAGTTTTCTGGAAACATCTCTAACTATGGCTAAAATTATAGGCCACTTTACTTTTTTTTTTAAAAATGCAAAGCCATTCTTAACTCCTTAAAAGGCAACATCTTGCCTCTGTCAAACAATAAAGCATGGTGGGTTGGAATAATACACTTGATCATGTTCCGAGATACATAGCCTAAGTTTCGTTTTGCTATCAGCAACATCAGTACCATAAATGGTACATCAAACACCCATTCCCACAATTATGAGCACCATTCAGTGCATTCCCCAAGAATCAGTAGCAGCCCTCATACCTCCAAAAAGTCTTTTCTTACTATATTATTAAATACCTCGTTTTTCTCAACTCAAATGCATCCAACTGACAATTTTGGTCATGTAAATAAATGAAGCTTTCCTATTTTACACAGTCAACCCAGTTTTCTTCATGGAGAAACTGTGCCCATTTGACTCCAATATCAAAACAGTTTTTTGTTTATTGCATGAAATGCAAGCTAACAAAAAATTCTGACCACAGTATGGGATGCATGCAAATATGTAAAGACTGGTAATATATAGTCTTTAAGTTAAAGTGACCTTGGACTTTGAACTCTAAAGCCACAAAATAAATAGATGGATTCCTTGTCTAAAATGTGAGTCATCCACAAAATTTGGTCAAATTAGGAACAGAACTTAAAGTAGTTTGTTGAAACTGTATTTGGGGATCTTTGCCCCCAAAATAAACAAGTGTCTTTAGTCTCAAATGCATGACATCCACAATCTCTGGTTTATGGTAGGTAATGAAGAACAAAAGATATTGTCAGTAAACTATATTTCCTTAAATAGTCAGTGACCCTGACCACTGACTATAAAGTGAATGTAACAGTATGACTTTTGGAAGATGATTACTGCACCATAACTGAGTGGAATCTTGCTGCAGTCAAGTGACATGTAGCAATTAACTTTAATGTACAGGCTTCACCAGCAATAAATCACTGCCCGTGAAGGATGGGATGTTCTGCTGCATGGGATAGGGCATGATTGATTTTTAATTAGGACCCACTGTAACAATGGTTAGAGATACAGAAGAGGCAACATTAACGTGGGGTTAAGTGGCAGGAAACGACAACGTAGAGACAAACCAAAGACAATTCTGTGCCATTTGGATTGTGTGCATGTGATTTGGAATTTTAATGTAGCTGTTACAATTTTAGAGCCATATCACTACAATTCTGCAGTACAGAAGTTTACACTGATGTCTAGCACTGGGGTATCATGCCGCAGACATGTAGCATGATGTCCCACCCAGTCACATTTTAGTAGGCCGACCAGTCCTAACACTGACCTCTTACTGCTAAGCGCATAGCAAGGCAAGCTGTTAGAACCATTTTTATAAGTCTTTGGTATGACTCCTGGGGTTCGATCCCTCAAACTCCCGCATCCGAGGTGGACACTCTAACCACTAGGGCACCGGAAAAGTTTGGTGCCATTTGGAAATAAGTGTCTAAGCATTAGTTTTTCCTGAATAGTTATTAACAAAAGCGGACCAGAGAGAATTATTCTAACTTTACTGCGGTGGTTAAAATTTTTGGCAGTTAGATATAGTTAATCCTGACTGGCTAAGTTAAACAAGAAGTGTGCTTCCATGACAAAATTCAACGTTTTCAGTATTCTTCCACAAACGTTTTTGCAGTCAAAGTTTTTCTGAGGAAGGGGAAGCCCCACTCCAATAAAAACAGCAAGTATCTTTTCTCATTAAAACGCTGTCAAAGAGATGGGTGTCTGGAAGTGAGGGACATGAAGACATTCAGTCATAGAAAAGAGCGTGTGTCTTGGAAAGCATAATGGGAAAATAGCTCTATATGTAAACCATACAGTGGGGAAAGAGAACAGACAGCCAGGTTCTGGCTGAAGACCCAAAAGAGGCTGGATAGAGAGAAAAGAGGAAAAGGAATACAGAGACCCTGACCTCTCACAAACATTGAATTTGGAAGGACGAGACACAAACAGGTTATGCCGGCATGCTGAGTAATGAGTTTTATTGTTCACTTGACTCTATGATGAAATTTGTTTTATCGCTATAACAAAATGGATGACTGCATTTCTAATAAATTTTGAAATTCTATTTTTAAGAGAAAGTGTATCATTCAAATGTCATGTTCAATTTCATTTTCTTTATGGAATTGATTAAACTGTCATATTTTACATACTGGGGTTTGTGTTGTCCTATTCTACATCTCTGCTCAGATCTGTTATTTCATCCATTAATTTTATATTTGACGTTATTTACTCAATCCAGGCAATAACACCATGGTCGATCATCTCCTAGATAACAATAACCAATAAAAGCGTCATGTAACAAGTGGGGCATCCTCTCTCAATCAGTTACTGTCTTTCTCATCTCATATGTGAGCCATTTACATGGTTTGGTCAAGGCAGTGAGTATAAATGTAAATAACCATCTTCATTCTTTGAGTCCTAGTCACCCTGACTTTTGATCATCGTCATCATCATCATTAATCCCGTAGTCTAGTAGACCGTTGGGGCACTGCACAAGACTGAACAACCATCTTCCTCTATTCCTCTCAATGTTCTGTCTTTCTCAATGAAGCACTCAATGTCAAGCCTGTCCACTCTTGAATGTTGTCTTCCTACCTCTTCCTCCGCCTGCCCCTCTTTCTTCTTCCAGTGCCTTGCAGGATTGTCTTGGCAAGTCCTGATGATTGTGAGACATGCCCATACCACTGCAGTTTACATTTTTTCACTGTGCTCAGGAGGTCTTAGTGAGGCCCAATGGCTTGTCTGATCCTTTGCCGTATTTCTTCATTGGTGACACGGTCTTTGTATTAGTCTCCGAGGATCTTTCGGAACCATCTCATCTCTGTGGCTTGTATCCTTTTCTCTAAGTCAGCTGTTATTTTCCATGATTCACAGGCATAGAGAAATCTGGAGATCACCAGTGAGTGCATCAGTCTGACCTTTGAACTGAGTGTGATGTTCTTCTCATTCCAGATGGGCTTCAGTTTTGTCAGTGCTGCTGTTGCATGCACAATCCTGGAAAGTACTTCAGGCTTCGATCCTTCATCTGTTAAAATGGCCCCCAAATACCTGAAGCTGTGGACTGTTTCTAGCTTCGTACCTTTGACCCAGATGTCAGTATTGATGCCCTTGGTGTTGTTGGTCATAATTTTGGTCTTCTCTGCACTGATTTCCATGCCATAGGCTGCAGAGGTTTTGTCCAGGCTCTCTACTAAGCTAGCTAGTTCTTGCTCATTTCCTGCTAGTCCATCAATATCGTCGGCAATACATAAGTTGGTGAATGTTCTGCCTCCGATGCTGACTGTCCCTTCATGCTTTTCAAGTGTGTCAGCCATGATTCTCTCAGAATGATGTTGAATAGTGTGGGAGAGAGCAAACAGCCTTGTATGACTCCGATTGCTGTTCTGCACCAGTCCCCTATGCTGCCGTTGAAGTATACTGCACTGGTGACCTTGCCATAAAGGTGCTCCATTACTGTGATGAGGTTGGCATTTATGTTGTACAGTCTCGTGGTTGCCCAGAAGACTGCATGCCATACCCTGTCAAATGCCTCCTTGAAATCCATGAAAACGTGGTACAGATCTTGCTGGTGTTGGAGGTACTTCTCACAAAATATCCCGAGGTTGAAGATCTGCTCTGTTATGCTGCACCCTGCTCTGAAACATGCCTGCTCCTTGGCAATGATCTTTTCAGCCTGTGGCTTTAGTCTGTTCAGCAGTATCCTCAACATAACTTTGCTTGGATGGATAATAAGATTGATTGTATGGTGGTTGTGATACTGTTTTAAGTTGCCTTTCTTGGAGAGGGCGATGATCAATGATTGGGTCCACAGCGATCGCCATTCTTCTGTCTGCCAGATCTTGTTGCAGATGTTTGTGAGGGTGATAATCATTGCTTCTCCCCCTGCTTGGACCAGTTCTGCTGGGATGTTGTCCACTCCTGCTGACTTCCTCTTTTTCAGCGATCTCACTGCTGCTTCTACTTCTTCACGTAGGATAGATTGTTTGTCGTTGTTAGTTGCTGGAGGGACGATCTTTACCTCTGGATCTATTGTGGCTCGGTGGTTGTAAAGTTCTGCGAAGTACCCTGTCCATCTTTTCAGAATGTCTTTTTCTCCTGTGAGGCAGTTTCTGGCTTTGTCCGTTGTTTCGTGCTTGTTAGATCTTAGACCAGTTGGCATGCTTTCTTGCTGTCGTTCCTTTTCAAGTTTCCCTCAATGTCTTTGAACTGTTCTTCTATCCAGTTCTCTTTTGCTATTGTCATGCTTTTCTTGACTTCCTGGTTGACTGTCCTGTACTGCTCTGCCTCTTCTGTATCATTCTTTTTCTTCTTCAGCTCCCTCCTCTTGTCACACAGGTTCAGGACCTTAGCTGTGATCCAGGGCTTCTTGAATGGGCGATGTCTACCAAGGATCTCACTGACTGTTTCAGTCTTTGCTGTATTGAATGTGGTGATCAACGTGTCCATGTCTGTATCGTCAGCGTCGAGGATGGTGAGCGGTGCAAATTTCCCACCAATCATTGCATGGAAGACTTCTGCTCCGTCGGGATCCTTCAGTTTCTTGAGATCAAACTTTATTCTTGTGTGGCTCTCTTTCTTGACCTTCTTTAGATGTAGCCTGAAGGTCATCATCACCAGATCATGGTCACTTCCAATGTCCGCTCCGGGAAAGCTTTGAGTCTTGGCACTGTTTACATTTGACTGCATGCACCTCTTCGCCATCATGTAGTTCATCTGACTGTGATGGTCTCCGCTTGGACTGTGCCATGTCCATCTTCTGGATACTTTGTGTTGGCCAAAGCTGTTTTCCAGCATAAGGTCATTGTAACTAGTGAATTCCAGGAGCCTCAGGCCTCTCTCGTTGGTCTGTGCATTGCAGCAGCGCCCACATGTTCCTTTCCAGTTCATGCAAGCGTCCTCGCCTATCTTGGCATTCCAATCGCCTTGCACAACCAGAATGTCTTTCTTCGGTGTTTTATCCACAACTTCTTGTAGCTGGTCATAGAAGTCTTCCACATCTGCGTCATCATAGTCTGATGTTGGGGCATCTGCCTGTATGATGGTGATGTTGAATGGAGTCGCCCTGAGGCGGATGGTGATGAGCAGGCTGGAGACTGGCCGACATCTCATGACAGTATTCAGGCTGTCTTGTGGACAAGGAACCCAACTCCATGCTCATGTTAGTCCTCTCTGCCACTGAAGTACAGTTTGTGGCCTTCCAAAGTAGTTGTTGACTTTTGATACCTAAAATTAATCAGATTCTTCCCAAAGGCAAGCTGATCAAATAGTTTGGTAACCACAGATTGTAGGAAGCCTAACTTATTCTGAAAAGAATAGAGAATAAGCAGACTGACATCTGGAAAACACATGTACATATAATATTATTACATGGTTGTTGTATAAAAACTATAAGAAGAAACATTAAGGTTGCCAAGCATTGCTAGAAGACACAGCTTACACGTATCTAGTCCAGGGGTCTCAAACAGAGCGCCCGTGGAATTATTTCCTGCAGCCCACAACGATATACGGAATTTGTAAATAATTAATAATGCAAAATGTGTTCACAGCCAGCCAGTTTGATACAAATTGAATTGTTACATTTACTTCTTGTTTCCAATATTTCAACTGGCTACCATTTTTTAAATGAACCACTTTTGACATGTCAAAACTTATTAGTCTTTGAATTGCAACAAATGTCGAAACTCATTAGTCTTTGAATTTAAATGTTGAAACTATCCAAGTTATGTTTATTCCAAATGTCAGACATAATGTAGTTTTAAGTTCTGCTATGGCAATTATAAATTGTAGAAACAGATCACTGGTTGAGGTTTTCATGCTCACATTGATGATTCTAACAAATTAGAATCAATTATAATGTAAAAATCCTTCACTTTTTATTTGCGTTTTCAAAACAGGTGAATTGGAAGATCCAAACTGCACCTTTCCTACTAGGATATATAAAAGAAAAGTTCATTGTGCAGCACCCATTTCAGTTATGTTTTTGATCAAAGTATTTTGCTCTCTTGCTGGGAGTATACTATGCAAAAATAAGAGCAACTCCTGAGCAACATCTAATTTTCATGCACATAATTCCTTGTCACATTCCAGAAAACAACAACAATAACAATCTCTCAACTATAACAACAAATACTACTGTTACTACAATAAAAATAGCAACAGTCCCTAGAATGGACAGATGCTTTACTGTGTGAACAATTTCCAGGGATTTAATACAATACAATTTTTTTCAGTTAAGACTAAGCATACTGTTATGTATATCTATATTATTTTTTTTTTAATGACTATACATTGTTATGGGTCATTGTAAAGAACATATTAAATAACAATTGTGTTCGTTATTGTGGGCATGCACTTTAAGATAATGTAATTTTGTTTGTAAACATGTTTACTTGGATGTGAATTCAGGACATTGGTATTCCCCTCAGAAAAGCATGGTGTACCTGCCCTTTTCCTGGCAGCTGGCTAAAATTTATGTAAACAGAACTGACCCTTATTTTTTTTTTTTTATTTTTGTTTTACGAATTTGATGGAAATTCTACGAAGATGACAGACTATTTCCAATAAATGATTTATTGCAGCATAGTTCAAGTTGGAAGGTAATGATGTTTAAGTCAGAATTATTATTCCAATCTTAACATCTGTAGTGGAACTGGTCTTGTAGTAGTTCTCAACTATTATTTGAAGAGATTTATTTATTTAAATTACCAGTATTCATTGGAATTACAAATTGCTCATTGACCTTAGGATAAAATCACTCTGTGAGGATAATTGTGAATTTATTCAAGGACATATTTCTAGAAAACATCAATTTGAAATAGCAAAATCATTTCAAATTCGCAAATTCAAGACCATTAACACATCACTACATGCAAGACTGGAATTTATTTGCAACACCACTGGAATTCATTTGGAACATTATACTTTTGAAAATGTGATAGGATTTGTAGGACTATTTGGGATGTAATTCACAATACTGTTAAGTTCCTTTTATTCAAAGCAAATACATTATTTGTTGAATTTTACATAACTTGATGGTTTGTGCTCTTTTCTTTGACTTAGTTGAAGACCATAGAGTTGTAACAAGACAATGTTAAAAGTCTTTTAATAAAGTCTTGATGACAATATGACCATCCATGCGGGGGGGGGGGTAGTGACAACAATATTTTCAAGACAGCCATTTTAACGTCAATATTGGATCTACCAATGGCAACATTTTCACTTAAAAACAGCTAGATATCATAATAAGTCTATTGGTGAAAACCCTATGTCGATATAGCCATCCATTTCGGAGGAGCAGAGGTAACGACACTTTCAACATGGCCAGCATGGTGGCCGTACTGAGGGTCAGTTTGCATTGTTGTTGTTCGGGACCAACTAGACATCAGAAGAACTCTTCTGACGAATGCCCATGTCAAAATGACTTTCCATTGAAGAGTAGAACAAGAACTTCCAAATGACTATTTGGGTGGTCAGTTTAGCATCATTGTCATTTGTGACCAACCAGACATCACAAGAAGTCTTTCAGTTAAAACACCATTCTGATATGACCATTAAAATGGTCACTGTGGCGGCCTGGGTGGCACAATATTCATTAGACACCTTAAGATTTTAGTAAAATTTCCATGCTAATATGAAATCCATTTAATAGCAGTAGTGATGACAAAATTCCCAAAATGGTCACTATGATAGCCATATTGGATTTGTGACCTGCACCACTGTCAAAAACTATTTGCTATGGAGGATGAATGATAACAAGCTTTTAAGATCAATGCTGTGACAGCTATAATGGAATTCAGACCAGCACCATTTTCATTTAGGACCAACTAGACATCATGAGAAGTCTTAAAGTTAAAACTTTATATCACCATCCATTGAGGAGGAGTAATGACAAGATTTTCAGCTAGACGTTATATGTATGTTAAGACTTCTGGTGAAAACTATGTCCGTATGATTGTACATTCAAGAGAAGCAAAGATAACAAGATTTTCATATTGGATGTCTGAGCAGCAGCGTCTTCATTTAGGACCAACTAGGCCATAAGATGAATGAGCGTGTAAAAAAGGTTCACTGCCATTCTCAAAGACGTTTAGGAGATGCGATAACAAATTAGCAATAACAGACAGATGGATGAATAACAAATGATGCATGATAGACAATCATATAACCTCTTCTGTTCTATGACAAGTAGAGCTAATAACAAGTTTTAATAGTGCCTAAAGTAGCGTAAACCACGCCAACCCACCGCGAGGGTGGGTTGGCAAGGTTTACACTACTTTAGGCATTATTAAAACTTGCTATCACCCATTTGCAACTAAACAGATCTAAACCCAAATTTAGCACATACAGAGATGTATCATGTGATCCACTGATGCTCACCGAAGTATATGAAATATCTCATTCATTATTGAAAGCTGTCTTTCCTTTCTTTTGATCTTTCTTCAGATAATTTCCACTATCTGATTTGGAATCACCAATGTTTATTCATCAATGACAGATCTAGATGGGCTTAGCTGGGTAATTGTATGCTTGTTCTGAAGGTGCAGTGTTCATTTTTCAGAATGATCATTCATCATTTGTTTAATTTGAAAATATGTGTCATACGTTATGAGTTGATAATGGAAATCACGGAGATATATAATATATGATACCAGTGGACTCGATCATGGCAGGCCAATCATGTGACTATGTCAGTGCAAATTCAAAAATAAAAGTCATGCACCATATGCCTGGCCAAGACAGGTACAACAGATGCATGTAGTGGCTAAGTGAGCAAGCAATTATCCTGCATTATATTAATAATCTCTCATACATGAAAAGAAAGAAAACAGGTGTTATTTGAATGATGGGGTTTTAGTATTGGTGATAGGGTGTTTAATTAACTGATTACTTTTTAATGGCTATCAGGAAACATTAAAGTGTAACAGTGGGTTCTAAAGTGTCACAAGACTAAAATGACATCACAGTGGGAATGCTGTAATTTTGGGCCCAATGAGAACACAGAACACTTCCAACTGTTAAATATATCAAGCAGATACATTTACTGTACTTTTCCAATGATAATCCCTGTTGTGATGGACATTTTGGTCATCAGATTAGCACAGTTTTCATTTAAGACCAACTGGACATATTGCAAAGGCATATGGTGAAAAGCCCATTTCAATATTACTTTCTGTTTAAGTAGAGATGCTATAGCAAAAGTTTTAAGATGGCTGATATGGTGGCCATATTGGATGTCAGACTGGAACCATTTTTATATAGGATCAGCTAGACATCCTAAGAAGTCTTTTGGTGACTACCCCATGTTGACACAACCATCCATAACGGATGAGTAGAAATAACAATATTTTGAAAACGAGCTTCATCAGTACCCCTGTCATTTAAGCCCAAGAGGTTTTTTAGTGAAAGCTCCATGCTGATATGATCATCCATTCAGAAGTAGCGATGACAAGACTTTCAAGATGTCTAATGTAGTGGCCATATTGGATATCAGACCAGCACCATTTTAGTTAGGACCAACTAAACATTATACAAAGTCTCTTAGTGAAAACCCCGTGTTGATATGGACATCCAATCAGAAGAAGTAGCAATAACACGATTTCCATGATGGCTGTCATTTGGGCCATACTGAAGTCAGACTGGCACTTTTTATCAAGAACCAACTTACCAGCAGCAGAATTCTTTTAGTGAAAACCACGTGTTCATATGACCATTCATTCAGGAGAAGTAACAGTAAAGAATTTCAAGATGGTCAGTGGCAGCCATATTGGTGGTACCTTTTTCATTAAGGACCAGCTAGTCGTCATGTGAAGTCTTTTAGCAAGAACAGAATGGTGATATGACTATCCATTTAGGAAAAGTGATAACAATATTTTTAAGATGGCCACTGTGATTGCCATATTGGATATCTGAGCAGGACCATTTCTTTGACCCTGGGATGAAAGTGTTTGCAAAGTTTCATGTCAATCCTCCAAGTAGTTTCTGGAGAAGCAGCGACAACAAACTTATGTTAACACACACAAATGACAGTCTTCTGAAGACGGTCAACAGACCATCAAAATCTCTTCTGGTATATGACCAGTAGAGCTAAAAAATCCCAACAACATAATACATGTATCTATTAGTTTAAAAAGCAAATTGTATTATTTTAAAAACAAATTTATCTCGAGTTAAAAGAAAACAAAATAGCCTATTCAAAGCACTCTCTCCCCGTTACTGTCTGGTTACTTGCTGGCCTTTAAGTTCAAAGTTGGTCACAACTACTCAACAGCCAAAGCATACCATCTTTTATGTAACGAACTGAAATTGTGCATATTCATTTTCATAACTAATGCGATCATTACTTTGTAAAACGAGTTCAATTAAAAACTGTAATAATCAAAGGTTAAATGCCTGAAGATATATATGTACACAACATAGAAAAAAAGGGTGGGGCCAGTCAGTATGTGCATAAGTATTATACATATTAGGAAGATGGCAAAGAGGAGAATGCCAGTGCTTCATTTATAACAAATCTAAATGCACCTAGTGAGACTCTTGACTCTAACTATTCAATGGACACTATTCGAAATGCAAACTTTAATGGATTTTCAGGGTCTGTATGCGACTTTGAAGGCGCTAATATATATGAACATTTAAATATGGAAATAGGATGGTAGAATGATAAAAGTAGTATGGAGACAACCTCAGTGAGTACCCCATTGCATGATGGTATGCATATAATTGATATGAAACTAAATACAAACGGTTTTAACATAGGTCACTTAAATATACAAGGTATAGTGGGAAAAATAGTCCAGATTAAGTTAATGCTGTCTTCCAAGGAAAATAATATACATGTTTTAGGACTCACTGAAACCAAATTAAATGCCAACCACAATGATAATCTATTTCAATCTCAAGGATACAATAAACTATTACACAGGAAATGAGACACAGCAGGGGTTGTATACATTAAGGAAGATGTAAATGCAGAAAGGTACTTGACTTGGAGTAACATGAAATTGGTAGTATCTGGGTGGAAATTTGTCAAAGTAATGCAAAATCATTCCTAGTTGATTTCATTTATAGGCACCTTCCTCCAAATAAAAAAATTGGAATGATAACTTTTTGAAACAAATGGAAAATGTTCTTGTAGAGGAGAAAGAAACATATATACTTGGCGATATAAATAAGGACCTTCTCAATACTCACATAAGGAACAACTGATGGAATTTATTGAATCATTAGGCCTAGTCCAGCTGGTAAATGAACCCACATGGGTAACAGGAAAATCAAGCACTCTTATTGATCGCATTTATACCAACCTATTTGGCTTGTGTTAATGTTCCGAATTTTGGTCTTAGTGACCACTATCCTACTTTTTTGACAAGAAAGGTTAAATGCAAGACAAATAAGAAACATACACATAAAACTATCACTTACAGATAGTTGACAATGTTTAATGAAGAATAATTTCTCAATGACCTATATAAAGTTCCATGGAATATGATTCAAAATTTGGATGACTTAGATGAAGCTCTTAGAGTGTGGACTGACTTATTTATGGATGTTGTCTCTAGGCATGCACCCCTAAAAGTACACTGAGTAAGCAAATGACATCCAACCTAACTGGCTTACTACTGAAATCTTAAACGCTATGAAAACACGAGATCAATTCAAGGCTATGGGAAACCATGCGCAATATAAAGTATGGAGAAATAAAATAACAAGTATGATTAAAAAAAACTAAAAAAAACTTATTATCAACCATTGCTCAAAAACAAAAAGCGAAACACAAACTCCATTTCGACAGACTGTAATGAACTCACTGGAGGAACACACAAAGATCACACAAATAAAATTCACTCACTTCAGGTAAATGACACCATAGTCACTGATGACACGGCCATTGCAGATGTTTTCAATGATTATTTTTTCACCAACATTACTACAAAGTTACAAGAACCTGTGAAAGAAAACAACTTTAATGAACTGAAAAAGTTCTGCAGCAGCAAAATCTCTAAGGAGGTATGTTTTTCTATCCCACCAGTATCAAATAACTTTATGAAATAGTGTCTCTGAACGTGATACCAAGAAAGCTACAGGACTTGATCAGATTGGTCCACGCCTCATTAAATCTTCTGCCTCTGCTCTTTTAGATAGGATAACATTCATAATCAATTTAAGCATTGCAACCTCATCTGTCCCCTAAATATGGAAAATTGCAAAAGTAACTCCTATTCACAAATCTCGTTCTGCAAGGATGATGCTTATAACTACAGACAAATCTCAATACTACCAAACTTGTCAAAACTGATTGAAAAACATGTCCATGACTCATTCATGTCATATATAACCAAACACCTGCTGTCACACCCTAATCAATAAGGCTTTAGACAGAAACATTCATGTGAGACTGCCTCGATCTCCCTAACTGATGAAAGGCTTCAAGCACATGAGCAAGGTAGAATATTAGGATCTGTATTTGTAGATTGTAGGAAAGCTTTTGACACGGTGGATCATGAAATCCTTTTGAAGAAACTGAAAATCTACTAATGTGATGAAAGCATTCTGATGGTTTACTTCATACTCAAGTGAGAGAACACAACATGTTTACATAAATGATGTTCTGTTTGTACCTGGAACATTTAGGTATGGAATACCGCAGGGCTCAATTCTAGGTCCACTATTATTTATTTTATTTTATTACTGACCTGACACTTTTACTAAGGGACTCAACAACATCTACAGATCTCTATGCAGATGACACAACACTGTAAGACATCCAAAACACAAACCATGAACTCTAAAGTTCCTTACAGAATGCCCTAAACAAACTGGACAACTGGTGCACATGAAATGGCAAGGTAGTAAATGCTGGAAAACTAAAATATTACTTATCTCAACACGGCGAAAAAGGACAAATCTTGATAGTGATGAACTATGTCTGACATGGAAGGATAACAAGTTGCAAATGGTCTGTCATGATAGACTACTTGGTGTTTTGGTAGATAATAACCTATCATGGACTGAACATATCAAACATATCAGCAAAAAAGTCAGTTCAAGTTTATGGTTTCTCAGGAGGATAAGATATTTTCTCCCTGAAAGGTACAGCAAACTTTTTTATAACAGTTACATACAACCCTACTTCGACTACTGTAATACAGTATGGGGTAATTCAAATGATACAAACATAGCAAAATACAGCATTTGGGCTAATATCAATCCAGAAAGAAAGCAAAGAAAATTTAGCTTGCAAGTTAAAAATACTACCTATTAAAGACCGAACCCGTTTGAGAAAAACCAAATTAATGCACAAGATATCCAATAATAATGCCCCTGAATATTGGCCATCACTAGTCCAGTATAGGCTACCTGGCAATACTACCCATCTGCGATCCATGTCTACCAAACGGTATAAAATTCCCAAACCAAATAAGGAATTATTTAAAAATGTTTCCAATACTCTGGTACTTTTTCAGGAATAGTATTCCAGTTGAGATTAGAAATGCCCATTCTATTTCCTTTTTCCAAACCCAATATATCCAGTGGCTTCAGAGATGCAGCTAAAATAAATAAGTTCCTTTGTATGAGGGCCTCAAGGAAGATTAGTTCTTAGGTAATTGTGTTACCCTCTTTAAATAAAGTTATTATAGTGTTATTAGTATTATTATTATTATTACTATTATTATTAATGTTATTATTATTATTATTATTATTATTAGTAGTAGTAGTAGTAGTAGTAGTAGTAGTAGTAGTAGTAGTAGTAGTAGTAGTATCATGTGGGGGGATTTTTTAAAAATAATTTCATATTGTAACTGCAGGTACTTGTAATTTCTCCTGGACATTCATGATACATGTTATCATCAATTTTGCAATTAAGCTGAAATGCCTACTTTATACAACCTTAGTTGTGAAATGGGTGTATCAGGTGCATATGATTGTATTTACTATATAATAAATAGCCTCCAGTTTGGTTCTGGCTTCATCTAAGTAGAATTGCCTCTTGTTCATACTATTTTTCCTGCTTTGTTCAGTCTGTACTGTATTACGTATAAGCTGAAAACAGTATATCTATACCTTGCATTTTGCTCCTAATTCCTAAGCCATGAGTTTGCCTGGGCCATACAATATGTTGCTACATGCACTGCTGTTATTATTATTTTTTTATTATTGGCTTTAAAGAAATATCCTAAGTAGAACTTCCATAAATACTCCTAACTGGAGGTGAAAGAGGTTTTTATTTCCTGTTTATTTTGATCTGTTCATATTAATTTTAAGGTTGGTGCAAATACTATCCCTGTGTTCACTATGATTATTGCAGCAGTGCTCACTCACTCAACTCTGTATTAAATTTCGGAAGATCAACATTTATACAAAAGCTGAATTAATTATGACCAGACAACAACAGATAATACAAAAAACAAAAAAAAAAAAAAAAAAACAACAAAACAAAAAAAAAACAAACCCATTAACAGCAGGTTAATAACCTACTTAATTATATGAATTCTTGCTAAATTTATACAAAATAAATTGTTATGCAGCAATGTATGTATTACCACCATACTAAGGCTCGCACTCCTTATGAGTTTTCTATTGCACTGGTTTTAAAATTAAGGTACCGGTAGGTATGTAGGGATCTTATTTTTTTAAACATTATCAATACGATAATGATTAGTATATATAGTGTACGAAGCGCATCAAGTGCTGGGCTAAACTAGATGCACAAATCAATTTTGGGAATTTTTTAAACATAAAATTTTCTGATTTTTAAAAAAAATCCTGTTGGAGAAAAAAAGTGCTAGGGTCGGCAACGAAAAATAGAGACTATCGGCTGATGGGAAAAACATCTTATTTTGTTAGCCTATATTAAATATAAAGCAGAATCAAAATATTAGTTCTATTGATGTTGGTTGAAATGTTATGGTAGCCAAGGAACACTTAAGTTGGTTAATCGAGAGATAATTTTTGTTTTAGTAAAATGAAGGTGTTTAATAGCTTTTGTCAACATCATAATATTTTGCTTGATTTCATTAAAGAATCATACTCTGTGCTAAACAAAAAGGTATGTTGTTCTTTTTGAGACACTTCGAAATCATGCAGTAAATGAATAGCAGCAGCATCATATTTGGAACTTTTGTTGTTGTTGTTTGCATGATTACGTAAGCAAATACAATGCAGAGAGTGAGGGAGAGAGTGACAAATAGAAAAACACCACCAAAAATGCAAAATAAATAATGATAAAATTACATAAAGATCAACATAAACTGTTCCAATTTGTTAAAAGCCTTTTTAACTAACTACGTTTAATAAAATGTTTAAGCAAGTATATAACTATTACATTACCATTTTTGTAAACGTTAACCCTAAGTCCATCTATTTTTTGGGGTATGCAAGTGAAATTAATTTCTGAATGTGATACAGAGAAATGTTTGTTCCTATATTCCAAATGTTATACGCGATGTTATTTGTTATTTGATGATGCGATCCTAATGAAACTTGGGTGCCAGAAACGTTGTAGTAATTACGATTCAAATCCAAATAACATTGTACTGAAATTAAAGAACTCATGTTATCCTAAAAGGATACCACGAAGTTTATTATCGGCATCACTTTAAAGGTAATCAAGATCATTTAAAGAATCATCCTCTGCTTCTGAGTAATATTCTTTTCAAAGTTTATGAATATAAGGGTGCAACATAATATCTGCACATTCAATTTTTCCTATACGTTTGCATATGTTATCCCCTAATTATTATCAGGAAAAGCCTTTCCTATAAGTTCAAATAAATTAAGAACAAGCATGGTTTAATTGTATTTCGTACGTGTTCCTGTCATCATTTATTGTGCTCTAAGTGAATCATCCTTGTTCTTTCCTTATAGTTTATTTGGTGCCAGTGTTTAATTCCATGTTCTCCTTTGTAATAGTTTAACATCATTTACCCGTTACTAAGCCACTTATGTGTGCGTTTGCCTGATAACCACTTCTGAATTAGAGGTATACAACTGTTTTGCTGCTGTAATTTCGTCTAAAAGTCGTATAAGTGAGCTGAATCAACTGCAAATATTACATAATACTGAGGAATAGCAATCATTCTAAGATGGAAATAACTGGAGTTGTTACTTTGGATATGTTGAATAACGATTATCCCTACCAGCTGCATACGATGAACATGAATTACATATACATGCCACATTCTACTCTCACATATGCGAGTCCTATGTGAAACCAATTTCATACTGCGAATTAGGCACGACTCCAATGTGGAACACATAAATACATTTCTCTATCATTGTTACAGTAACTGCCGTGACAATTTGTTGGAAAAATGTAATGCGTGTTCTGTTAGCATCAAACAAGAACAGAAAGATACATAAGAAAAGAAATCAAAATACAACAACACAAAAAAAGCAACTGCACACAATGTATGTTTATTTTCGCTATGGAAACTGCACTCGACAACAACACTTAACATAGGAACCATACATATGGAAATACAAGTGACTGTTACGTTTAAAGTACGACAGTCATATGAACGGAGTAAATATCAATCACTCATGTGAATAGTTTTATTATGCATTGGAAACAATTATGTGGAAAACTCCAGATATGGACAACGGTGTGATAATGTAAGTGATGAAACCTTGCACTATACATATAGTTGATCGTAATAACATGGAGATAAATATAAAGATCAGCTGTCACATAAAGCTGTATGCACATTATATCATCAATATAATTCTAAAGGAAATCATGCTATGTTGGTGTTATATAATTTACATCATTCACAATTGGTGCATCTTATGCACGAGTAAGCACTTTAACGTTTTCATTCCTTGGTAATAAACGGATGACAGTTGAAATGTATGTGTTGATTATCTTTGGTTGTCCAATGTATTTACTATATGGGGGTAACATATTTAAAAATGTTTGAACATGCGTGCGTATTGGCGCCCACTCCAAAACATAGTAACTTTTGTTCTGCCAACTTAGTGACTAATCTCTAGGATGATGGGACTATACAGTTATTTATGTTTATTCGATTGCTGGGTTTAAGAACACAACAAGGACAATACATGACGAGGGTTTATTTCTTCATATTACACATGGACTTGTATATGACACATATTTATTTTATTTTATTTTATTTCAGAAGGACGTGTTGTCGGCTTAGAAACCGCATATATATGTTTAGCAAATGTAAGTTCTGCGTTCAATTATCCTTGCAGGCATTGCTGCAACAATAGCGTGAGCTATAAAATAGTTGTGGTATCTACATGTTGCATTTCTCAGTGTGCATCATACAGATGTACATTTTAATATAATTTAATCGTTGAACATAAAACGTTGTAAGGTTAAATGAAGAGTTGAGATTTAGTCAACACATCGTATCGTTGAATAAACATATGTATGAAAACTTCCATTCAGATGTAAGAGTAGTATATCATTTGCTAATGTTGCTCTCCTCAAAAGACCACATACTGTAACTTGTAAACAAGTTTTATATTATGCGGAATAATATTCAGCGAAAAACTGCAATATTGAAAAAGATACTTGTTGACAGGATATTACAGTCTGTATCACAGGCTCAAATTCACAGGCTTTTTCTAAGGTTCATTGTTTCTTTATATCTTTTATAGTAGCTTTCTAGAGATATGCCAACACAAAAGTACGTGTTTACCATAATTCTCATATATGACAGTTATTGCGCAGACCGACAGTGTGAAAGAGTCATTCTGATAAGTATGAATGAGTGAGTACAGAAATTCAAACTACTACTGCTACTACTACTAATATTTATTATTATTATTATTATTATTATTATTATTATTATTATTATTATTATTATTATTATTATCATTATTATTATTATTATTATTATTATTATTTTCTTCTTCTTCTGCCTTTTATTATCACTATTACTATTATTAGTATTATTATTATTAATATTATTATTATTATTATTATTATTATTATTATTATTATTATTATTATTATTATTATTATTATTATTATTCCAACCCTTATAGTCTTCTTATTTCTTACACATTATATATTAATATGTACTAATTTAAAATAATTGAGACATAGCAAATCTAATAATTTTTGGGGGGATATGAAGGTAATTTTCCTTTATTTGCCGCTTGTATTAAGTCTGAAACAGACTGCGCTTAATGTAATACAGTAGATTGTAATGTAAAGTATAAAGCTCTCTGAATGTAAAATTAGCAACCAAAATAGATTCCAGTGAACAGTTTTAAAAAGGTTGGTCATCATCAAGGTATCCTTGATTGTCATCGTCGTCATCATCATCATCGTCGTCGTCATCGTTGTAATCATGTCACGCGGCAACCTAAACTGTCTTCACCACCCATATTCAATATTATGTACTTTTGAAATTTTACCATAATTCTGCCATCAGTGTCGTGAAATAACTGTCCTAAATGTAACAGTTATTCAACCTATTTTGCAACGTTCACTGGTAAAGTCAAAACCTCTGCACCTAATATGAATATCACAAAAAAAAACCTTACACAATATCTCAGTCTAACCATTCCGGCATCTGTCAGTCAGTTGCAATGTTGCACAAAGAACTAAGTTCAGACAGTTGCTATTAAATTCTGTTCATCAGTTGACAATGTTCTCCATGTCTATATTTGTGAATGGTTAACACAAAAGTAAGTGCAGGTTCCATTGTTTAAGGTTTTTGTTGTTTTAGGACACAATTTATCAGATACTTGTTTGCTTTCTTCTTTGATGCTGTTTTCCTTATTCATGTTTCTTTTAAGATCTCCCCTGTCATGTTCTGGTTGATTTTTTAAATTATTGCACTTCAAGATATTAGTTTACATGTATCCTAGTGTTACCTGATTTAAAAGCTTTAGTATTAGGTAATAGGATTTTACCTTCAAGCAAGAGTATTTGTGTCTGAAAAAAAAAATATGTACTAATTTGACACATTCTGAAAGTTTCTGTCTATTAAATGCCAGGAGAAAATCTCACAAGCAGATATCGTCATCTGCACTGCTCCAAATCTTATGTCACACGATTATCTGCAAAAAGTCACCATTGTCAAATTATTAATTGTAAAGATGTTGAACGGTTTATATGTATATACGTTATCTTCAGTATCGTCCTATTCAGTCTCGCTAAATGCATTATCTGTGTTAAGTTATTCATTGGTACTTAACCGATGTATTGTATCAAGCTGAAATGCTATGCAATGGTAAAGTGTTATAGTAGTTTATTTTTTGAATCAAAATGCAAACTCATATTAGAGCCAACGAGTTCGGGAGACATGATGGTGGTCTGCAAGTATGTCGAAAGCGCAATCACCAGAGACTTAAAGACTATGTTCGCGACATTTAATGGCTTACAGAAATGGCACAATTCATGAAAATATATAGTAAATAAGTAACTGTTTCGTAGCCTTGACTTTATACCGAGCGTCGAAGTTGAACCCACATCATCATATAATCAAATCAAGTATTATATTTGTAAATAAAGATCATATGGATTAAGATGCACATTGAGAAAAGATAGAAACCAATTTACCCTACTAGAACTTATCTGCAAAATGGTGATGTTCAGTTCTTCGGCAATTCATACAAACCCTGCTGATTTATATTTCCTTTGTTATATGAGATAGTTAAATTCCACAAGTAAAAGTCGTATGGCTACTAGTATAAACTAAACCGACGTAATCAGGCTACTATGGATAATCATTAGTCCACGTGAATTAAGTTTGGGTTAGTTCTCTCCCAATAAGTCACGATCCATTGTAATAGGTGGAAGAAACATGCCTATTACTGTAGGCTATGAATCAGGGATCTCATGTACACTTGCAGATGGTGTCAAACTGAATATTAATAGCATTTCAAAGGCGAGATATACTCCTTAAGATCTGGAATAAGTGGAAGGAGTTGCTGAGTAAGTTATATGGGCTAATATAATGGTCATAACGTGGGTACAAAAGTATCACCAAATGATATTTTACTAACTTACGCAAAAATATTTTTTTTCTTTTCAAGCAAAACTAATTCTGATGAGCGTCTGTTGTGCCCTTTTAACTCTTGCAATTTTGATTTATAAAACCTCCACAAACGATGAATCTGCGACCTTTACGGAGAGAAAGCATGCTCTGGTAGATGTACCTCAACTTTTCAGTGATATTGGACCAGGTTATAATATCTCAGAAGAAAGGAAGAATGTATTATTAAAAATTCTCTGGTTTAATAAACCTATATGGTTTGGAGAAGAACAAGAGGTGTGCAACAGAAACATAAACCGATGTGTTACCAACAATTGTATCATCACGTATAACACATCCCTTCTTGCGGAAGTTAATGCTGTAATATTCGACGCAACTGCGTCAACGTTTCCACAAAATCCACCGCTTACACCACCAGAACGTGATCCTAAGCAGGTGTGGATCTTTTACGGTCTTGAAAGTCCTTTTTACTACGATGCAAAGCATTTCCAAAGAAGTCAGTGGAAATCAACGTTCAACTGGACCATGACGTACCGTCTAGACTCTGATATTCCTCACCTGTACGGAATTTTGTTGACGAATCACTCCTCACCTGAACGAAACTATAGTGCTATTTTCCGCGCTAAGACAAAATTTGCAGCATGGATAGTAAGCAATTGTAATGCTGCCAGTAGGCGAAATGACTTCGTCCATCTTTTGCAAAAATATGTTCCTGTCGATATATTCGGAAGGTGTGGCACAAACATTTGTATCAGAGAGGGTACTGAATGTAGAGATAGCGTTGGGAAAAATTATAAATTTTATTTGAGCTTCGAGAATTCTCTTTGTAGGGATTACATAACTGAAAAATTCTTTCACTACTTTCCATTGGATTTGATTACTGTGCAACGAGGATATTCCGACTACGACGCATTCCTACCAAATGACACTTTTATTAACAGTGCTCATTTCTCTACAGTTCAGGGACTGGCACATGTTATGAAGCATCTTGCTGAGGACGAGGATCAATTTATTCGCTACATGAAATTTAAAGACAGATACGTGTCTAAGGGCGTTAGTTGGACATATTGTAATGCTTTATGCAACATTTGTAACAAGCTAAACAATCTAGAAACTTACACAAGATCATACAGTGATATATTTACTTGGCTTGAGAACAATACCTGCGGTCCAGCATCTGACATTAGATGATTGGTTCAGAAAGAATTCATCATTTTCATTTCCAATTTGATTCAATATGAAAACGAATGATAATGCTAATTGTGACTTTAAATTTAACTGTTTTCTAAATGGTCTTGTTTTCCGAGGCATTTAAAAAAAGTCATGCCGTTGCAGTGTTTGTGGATTTAATTTGAAAATAAATAATCCACGGCGATCTTGTAGATTTCAGTTAATATGTACCTGAAAACGTAGTCAATTAAATGACAGACCAAAACAATAGTTTATAGTTTCGTTTAACCATGAATACAATTAAGAAACGACCTATTCTAATGGGTACGTAAATGTTCGAAGAGTCCAGTTTAGATTTAACAAGTACGAAAAGCTAAACTTAGTCTCAGTTCCAAAGGATTTTCTAAATATTTTGCAAATTATTTGGGCAAGATGCAATGTTTTGTTCTTAGGTCTTTAAACACTGTTTAAGATATGAAATCTTGTTTAGAATTTAAGTCTCACAGAATCATTAAGTGCATATCAAACGAAGATAAAGAATGGACATTTTATAAAATAATAAGACGTACCAAATTTCGTAAGGTAAAGATCACCTTTATGTCTTCGCTGGCAGGGTCATGACCGTACTCCATTAAGTGATTAGAGAAAGTCAAATTTTTCTGAAAGGAAAATTTATCATCAAAATGCAATAATGTTCTCTATCTGAGGCACTATTTTAAAACAAAATAAAACTTTTGATAATATATTTGTCACTGGTTTGGGGTATTTTGGAACTAAGTAAGGTGATACCATTAACAATGGATATTTGTCTCTATTATTCTATTAAACTTAGTGGTTCTCGCTAGGAGAATCCGCTTTCATAGGACGTATGTATAGACTGGAACTAAACTCTAATAGAAGTATCAGACTCATTTCAAACCGAATAAGAGTTATTCTAAGGCAGTATGATGAAAATGCTTTTACTGTTATTGCATTACACAGCTTAAGCTGTTTTTTGAATAAGGAGGATACGGTTGATCTGAATTCAAATAAGCCAAATAAGAACTTACGGAAATTGACTGGCTAATGTAGCATACAAAATGTACCCGTTATTGCAAAAATTACTAGAAAAAATTCTTTATTTTGCCCAAATATTTTTATCAGTATCTACTCTTCCAGATCCTACAAACCATATCTAAAATGAACTAAACCGAGCATTAATTCAGTTTAATTGGAGCTATAATCCTGGGAAACAGAAAAAAGAGACACTATCGCTGGTTTGTATTAAGATAGGACAACTAAGATTCACTTCCAATTATGTATGTGTTATAGAAGGGTCTCCTCGAGTAGGCATCTTGTCGTATGACAAAAATTCGTTTCTAAACACCTGTTGGCAATATCGAGATACTCATTTATTTAAATACGGTTCCAATTACAATGAAATACACTTTTTTCTTCATTAAAATAGTTTGGGTCGTGATGTTATGTCTCCTTTCCGTGGAAAAACGAAACCTATGTTGTTCAAGAATCCTTCTCTTATGATATGTTCAGTTTGGCTAACATGCAGAATTTGAATTAAATAAGCAACCTGTTGAACATAGTATGTTGTAATATTGTCAGACATTTCTAGTGCTCTAGGATCTCTATTACGTTTTGTTGAAGAAAAATGTACTAATATATTTACTCAGTCATTTGCTCCTATGTTATATATATGTCTATCTATCAACGTATCTATTTATCTATCTATCTATCTATCTATCTATCTATCTATCTATCTATCCATCTATCTATCTATCTATCTATATATATATATATATATATATATATATATATATACATCATACATCAGCTTGAATTGAGACAGGACATTTAGAGCTACACCTTGTTAGGTGCTGGTGTTCTCAAATATGAATTTTCATGAGAACTAATTGTTCAAAACGATTACTTTTAAGATGATCAATGATCTCTTTCAAAGTTTATTTAGGAACGGATGCTAATAGTAAACTTAATTTTAACAAATATGTATGTATTTACATTGATAAGCACGGATTCACGTCCGACATATATTACTTATAAAATTACACATCGATTGTGCATATAAGTTCATGTTAACATTTTCAATATTCAAACTTTTATACATCTATTAAATTGCAATTCTATGCTGTATATGTATCATCATATTAAACATTTCTACTAAAGCATTCCCCAGTGCTAGACATCACTATAAACTGCCACACTGCAGACATCGTAGCGATATGACTGAAAAATTGTTAAAGCTACGTTAAAAATCTTAATTACACACACACACACACACACACACACACACAAACACACACATTCTACTGTAGATCCTTTTCACTTGTTGATTGTTGTGGATTATAAATAGTAAGATGGCTTTGTGTGTCGGTGATTAAGAACGTTTTGTATATCGGTGGAAAAGAGTCCATATTATGGAACTATTTGTTATCTTGTCTTGTCTTTAAAACTGCATACTTTTATGTCATATGTAGCTTTAAAATTAACCAATAACTTCACTATTTCCTCAAATAGTTTCTTTTTCTATTTCATATCTAGCTTTAAAATTAACTATTAACTTCAATCTTTCCTCAAATATTTTGAATTACATGTGTCATTTATCCCATTCAAAACCTTCAACAGTGGATTTATGTGTTTATATCATACAGTAATGTTGTCACACTCTGCGAACACATTACCTTATTTTGGCAGTGATTTCCAAATTAGCAACAGACATCAATCCCACGTTTGAAACAGTGACCCCTGGTTATAACGGAGGATGTGACGCAAACACTTTCCACAATATTAAGCACACAGTGTATATGCATTGCAATAGGTAATTTCCTAAGGCCAAATTGTTTGTGTATCTTAATATATTCAATGGCGAAAAGATCCTAATTGCGTTGATCAAGTTATACCAATAGAAACACATTATGTACTTACATTTGACATCTTTGTTAACCTTGTATTATTATTATTTGGTTAATTGTGCATGTTCTACTATATATATATATATATATATATATATATATATATATATATAATATATATATATATATATATATATATATATATATATATATATATATATATATATATATATATATATATATATATATATATATATAACATATATATATGTCTATATATCAACGTATCTATCTATCTATCTATCTATCTATCTATCTATCTATATATATGGGATTATAAATATACACCAGACAGAACGGAAAGTGCTATCCCTGGATTCGATAGAAGAATGCTTGATAATAGTAGGCAGAGTTAATATTTAATACAAATAATACTATCATACAGGTTAGAGCATTTTTAATTCGTACTCTACGGATATTCGAACCCAGGTCCGCGGGTAAACGGCACCCATCGCCTTGCCTGCACGCACCAGCCCATATTCCTTCACGACTAAGCACGCATTACCAATAAATGATGGTGCTGAATCGGTGTTATATACACTCGTGCGTAGCAGACACACTCGCATGACGACCTGATCAATAATTCTCATCTATCTGCACAGTCATTCCGGATTTCTATGAAAGAAATCAAGGTCCGGAATGACTGTGGAGACAGAACATAATTGTAGTTCATAGAACATCTTCAAAACAAAGGAGAGAGCAGCTGTTGAGTGCACTTTATCGTGGCACAGGTTTAAACACGTTACTATTTATTTACAGTGATTCGCACACGTAACATATATTAGATTCTGCTACAAATACTTTTGCAGAATACAGCTTCCAGTCAACCTGTCCCGATTAAGTAATATGTTGAACTAGTCTAGGCAAGACATTATGATGCACATTGTTGATGTCTTGTTGGTGCCCATACTCGTTGAAAAAATGGGCTTGATGGTAAAACTTTGCGCAAAGGAAAATTCTATACTTTATTTAATATGACATGCTGATACTTGGATACGATACTTGCACCAACAAGTAAGAATCCAAAAATGTAAGGACACAAGTTCGCAATCGCCAGTAAAACATATCTTACCAATTCTGTTAGAAACGTTACGCGCATTATATTCTTCAACAAATAAAGAGTACCTTAAAAGAACATGGTAATAGATAATACCAGACGGAATGAATAATACTATACCATTATAATCAAAAATAGCTTACATGATTAAACTCACAAAAGGTAGCCAGATCTACTGAGTGGTGACTTTTTTTGCATCAGGATAACGATTTTGCACGCACATACCGATTTTGCATTGCAGACCTTATAAAAGATGGCGTTCAAACTTTACAACACCCTCAACACAGCACGGAATTCATTTCTTGCAACTGTTTGTTGTTTCCAGAAAGTTAAAGGTCAGTTACAAGAAAAACATGTCGAAAGCAGAGAAGAACTTAGAGATGCAATATATGTCACATGATAAACTATCTCACGTGTTCAAAGCAGAAGTAACAATATCGGCGAAGTTTCTTAAGTCGAAAGGATGTTCCTTTGAAAAGGACAAGAACTATGGTCCAAATGTGTTAGCTTAGTTTACGTCAAGTTCTAATCCAACATTGGATACATTTCTTTGATGATCGAAACTCTACCAAAACCAGGTTTGAATATAACTATATTATATTAACACTCTAGTTTGCTAACTTAATGATTTATTATAACCAACGCCTCAACTCAGAGGGCAAAAACGCTCAAAATGAAATGTCGATCCTCAATGTCGTTCCTACAAATAAAATTTCGAAATTCGGTGGGCAACATTCATCTCAAAACTCTCATATAAGTAGTGGTTAAGAATAGGGCATGTTGTAGGAAATTCCATTTACAAATACATTACCTTTGTATCTCAAACGTTATTGAAACTAAGTAAATAACCAGTTATCTATTCGAAGCGTGCATTTGCAAGACTCAACAAGGAAAATATATAAAAGTTACTTGCAAAAGGCCCTTAGCAACATAATCAGCTGAATACGATGAGTCAAAACAGTGTTTCTATTTTGAGTACCCTTGAATTGTAATTAGGCACTATATTAAAAAGCCAACGAATAGTTGTATGACAGCATACATAGATCACTACATGGGCAGCGGTAAGATAGATTTGATCACACAGGCAGAAAACTCTTTTGTAACAGTCAACAAAGATACCGGGTAATTATTTGACAAGTAAAGAACTTTGTAATAAACCCTGTATGTTCTAGTTTAAATATCAATCATACACTGGAATTTAGGAGAAAAAGCTGGGTTGAAAGGATGCAAAATGCAGGAAGGATGAAGATCATATGATATAATATTAACTCAAACAAAACGATATATTTTGAAATTTGCGCGAATGCATATTAACACATAATATAGCTTAATAGATGTTTTACCGGCAGCTTATGCTGTACGTTTATGTGAAAGAGATTGCACAAGTAAAAGATGTATATAGTGCAGGCTGAAAAGACATTTTGCTAACAGTTTTTAGGGTTTATTAAATGGCTGTCAGAATAAAAAAGGAATTACCTGCTTGTCCCTTTTAAAGGAATTTTACTAGTAACAATACTACATGGTTAATTCCGAAACAATGTAGTAACATTACCCTATTTTCAAGCACAGAAGTTGTATAATCTCCAAAACTTGATGTAGTAACAATAATACATACCATCCCCCCAAACACATGTAGTATCATTACTCTGTCTCCAGGCACTGATTCTGTAATCTCCAAAAGCTGATGCAGTAAAAATACTACAGCTGAGGTAGTAAAAATACTACATAGCTCTCCTGCTATCCTTCAAACCCATGTAGTAACATTGCCCTATTTCAAGGCACTCATTTGTGATCTCTGAAACCTGATGTAGTAACAATACTACATGGCTCTCCTGCTATCCCCCAAACCCATATAGTAACATTGCCCTATTTGAAGGTACTGATTTGTGACCTCCACAACTTGATGTGGTAACAATACTACATAGCCATCCCCCAAAACCCATGTAGTAACATTACCCTATTTCCAAACACTGATTTTGTGATCTCCAAAACTTGATGTAGTAACAATGCTACATAACTATCCCCCAAACCCATGTAGTAGCATTACCCTATTTCTAAGCATTGATTTGTGATCTCTGAAACCTGATGTAGTAACAATACTCCAACTGATGTAGTAACAATACTACAGAGCTATCCCTCAAACCAATGTGATGACATTACCCTATTTCCAAGCGCTGATTTTGTGATCTTTGAAACCTGATGTAGTAACAATACTGCAACTGATATAGTAACAATACTACATACCTATCCCACCAGACCCATATAGTAACATTACCCTATGTCCAGGCACTGATTTGTGACCTCCAAAACCTGATAGAGTAACAATAATACATGGTCTATCACTAAACCAATGTACCAGTAGCATCATTGCTCATTTTCAATTTAACTGGTGATTTTATAATCTTCAAAACCTGTTGTAATAATAATTCTACATTGATCCCAAAACCGATGTATAGTAATAATACCCTATTTCCAGATGACAGTGTAAAACTAATTTGTAATCACCAAAACCTGATGTATTAACAATACTGAGCTATCCTACAAACACATTTAGTAACAGTATCCAGTTTCCAGGTGGCATTGCAACACTGCTTTTATGACCACCAAAACCTGTTGTAGTAACATTACTTAGCTATCCCCCCACCCCATGTAGTAATATTACGCTATTTCCAGATGACAGTGAAAATATAATTTGCGATCACCAAAATCTGTTTTAATAACAATACTATATTGCTCTCTCCCAACCCCATGTAGTATTATTACTATATTTCTAGGTGACATTGTAAAACTGCTTTTGTGATCACCAAAACCTGATGTAGTAACAATACTACATTGCTAATTACCAAATCCATGTAAAACAAATTACTCGATTTCCAGGAAAAGTGTTACACCGAGTTTGTGATCTCCAAACCCTGCTGTAGTAAGAATACTACATAATGGTAAACACCAAAATCATGTAGTAATATTTCCCTATTTCCATGTGAAAGTGTACCACTCATTTTGTGGCCTCCAAAATCCTGATGGAGTAACAACACTACATTGGTAATAACAGAATCCATGTAGAAATATTACCCTGTTTCCAACGTAACAGTGTATCACTGATTGTATGAACTTCAAGCCTGATATTATAATAATACTACATTGCCTCAAATCTATGTAGTAGCATGACCCTATAATTTCCAGGCAAGAGCCGAACACTGGTTTTCTCTTCTTACAAATCTGATGGAGTAAGGTTGCTTCGAGGAAGTTTAATGATATGCATTATTGATTTTTGTTAATATAGTAACATTATGACATTGCTACTCTTGTAACCCATCTTTTACTGATATTTCTTGCTGATGATGCTTTATTTCGTTGCTAATATCAAACACTTGCAATAATATTACCCTATTTCCAAAGTAATAGTTCAGTACCATTGTTTTGATCTGCAAAACCATTAGTTGTTGCTGCAAATATTACTCTAAGTCCAATATTAACTGATATGCCATAATATTACTTGTTAATGTAACATTTCTACATTGTTAATCTCACAATCCTTTTGTAATAATGCTGTTTTCAGCGAAAAACACCAGAAAATTAGAATCTGGTCTTTCACCTTATATGCCACTGAAACAATGACCCCACCACTTCCCTTATCCCCAACCAACAAAAACATGCCACAACAAATTATTAGAGCTTATTATTAATAATACGTATCAAAATGAAGTTAGGGACAAAGGCTTTGTATACATCAAGATTATGTCAAGGAATAAATGTACACCACTTTCAACAACCTTCTCCCTGGTGGACCTTCAGGACATGTTGGCACGTTTCATTCATGATAACGTTGAATTCAATAGAGATAAGATAGACAACACAATTTCAGTTGACTCATTATCACCATAGAGTTTTGGGAAACTTTCTTTTACCCCCAGTGGAGGGGAGGACGGAAGTGCTAGTATCCGCGATGAATACCAGTTACATTCACCTGACCGGAAACACATATTTTCATTTCTTGGCCTTGCGATGAAAAGCACCCCAAATCCTTGTGATGAAGAGTGCCCGACTGTCATGTGAACTCAATCAGACTCTGACTTCATTGATGTTTGAGTGCTTAGATTCAAAAGTTCCTTCACTAACTGCTGCTGTCAGTACTTTCTCATCCAGGAAATTCCCATCATTTTTCAAACCTCCCCTTGTAAAACCTCTGTTAGAACTTGACACTTGACCCTAATGCTTTAAAGAACCACTACACTGTTTCTAACCTCTCATTCGTTTTAAAAATCTCAGATAAAGTTATATTATCCCCCAAGTATCTTATTTGAATTTACCATAATCAAGTATGATATTATCATTATACCAGATTGACTTGAACAGTACTTGAAACAATTTATTCTTGTCATTTTGACAGCTTTTAGACAAAGACATTCAGAATTTAGCAAAAAGTTATTTTTAAAATATTCTTGCCAGGTCATTGTTTTATATGTTCTATCCCAACTTGTGTCTCATCTGAATGCAAGCAGTCATTTTAGCAATGTATGGTGCATTTTGCCCTCACGATAGTACTGAAACTTCACCTCTGAGAGCAGTTAATGACCTTCTCTCTGCTATGGATAGTGGAAAGATTACTGTGAGTCCTCGTCCTCCTTGACTTGTCTGTAGCACAATAGACTATGATATAGTATTTCACCATCTCCAGCATGTTTTTGGTATTCACAATACAGCCTTACTGTGGCTCAAGTCCGAATTAGTCAGCAGGACACAATTTGTGTCCATAAATGGCACACATTCCAGCCCAGTTGATCTATGTTTTGGTATTCCACAAGGCTCTCTTTCTTGGCCCTGTTCTCTTCGTTCTATACACTCATCCGCTCTCAAGTGTCATGGATCGACATCCAGTGTCGCACCATTTGTAAACTGATGACTGTCAAATAAGCAAATCTAGCTGCCGAAATGAAGTTGAGGCTACTAACCAAGGCAGAGAGAGGTGCATTTCCAATGTGAAGTCATGGATGACATATAACAAGCTGCATCTGAATGATGATAAAACTGAAACCACCCTGATCACCACAAACATAGTTCTCATTCACATCCTTTACCTCAAACAAGAAGCATCAGCAATACCCGTACAGACAAATCTCACCAATTCACATGAGCTGCTCATAATCTGCACATGAGAACCGTTTTAGAAATGTATACAAATTGGGTAGATTTTCCAAGCACATGTGTGCAGTTTGTTAGATCTTGTGAGCCAAGGAAAAACTAACCTGATTTTCACATGTGCAGACTTTGCTTATGTGAGAATTTACATTTTCACATGAGAAAGTAGAACTTAGAAAACATTCTTATCCTTTAGATATAACCATGTTTGAAAATAAGGCAGAGTTCTAATTTCTCACGTGAGTTATCACATGAGAAACTTGGACTTTGATTCTGATTTAACACTTATTTCAGATTTATTCAGAGTTGGATTTTCTGATGTGAGTTATCACATGAGCAGTTTGGACTTAAATATTTTGTGCAAATGTTGAATCTCGAGCATCCTGATTATTGCCAAATAGACATCATTTCCATTTTTCTCTTGCTGTTGCTTTGTTGTTTTTTGTGTCTTTTTTAAATTTTAAAACATCTGTCAATTTATTTTCTCACAGTGAGTTTTAATCTTAATCTTATTTTGACCCAACATTCTTCTTGTATTTGGACATATTAATGTTCATTTCACTGTTCATAAAACAAAAGAATTCAGCATTAAGCTCTCGTATAACCAGACTACCCATTAAACTTATAACAGCTATCAAAGAAAAGAGTGAATGCCTTGCACAACTATTCGAGGTTGATGTTTAATTAAGTAATCCATAAAAAGGTGAAATGTTTCTCTCCCAAAAATATGCAGTTTGCAAATATTAAAAAGAAATAAACCTTTTGCCCCAAAATAAATACTACACAAAATAAACATATGATGCACCCCATTTATTTAGAATTATCAAACTTCTCAAACTCCACTATACAAATGTGAAACAAATAAATAGCCACATATCTGGAAAAAAAATAAGCACTGATGCGCAGTCCTTTCGGCTTAATAAACTCTCAAGTCCTTTTCCAGAAGATTTGGAGAACTACATATACTACGTCGTTTTCTTCCATGCCTAACGTTCGCACCAACGTCAATAAAATCTTATACTGACTGAATTGTGTAATTTGGCTTCTTAGTAAGGTAACGATGTGCTCCGTTAGTCTTTTTTCACTGACTTTATTGTATGGAAATGCGAATCCAGATGCTCTTTTAGCTGTCAGTAGATTCACTATTGCTAAAACTAAATTATCATTTCGATTGAACAATATGTACTGTAGATAAAATTTAATAATTCCGTAAGAAACTGTCTAATCCTGTCGTGTTTGATTGCGTAGCTGTTTAGTACTCTTTTGCACATTTATATTCTTGGCAATGGAAAATCTTGTTTATTTGCAGCCTTTTAAATGTTCTGATCGTGTCATTTAAAAGTTTATAAAAGAAATTTGCTACGGAAATAATCACGAGACAAATCACTGACATTTCCGTTAACCAAGGTTATCAAAGTACACGATAGAAGAATTGGCTTGTTAGAAACACTAAAGTGTCGTATGGGGCATGGCTCAGCCCAAGCTAATGTAAAAACATTAAACTTAACTACGGCTATATTAATTAACTTATCAATGATATGAATTCACTTATATCTCAGTTTTTTTACGAAACATCTGTTAATATAAATACCGTTTATTTGATATATAAAATACAACATTAAGAAACACATGAGTAAATATGTGCAAAGGATTGTAAAACCACAGGGGCTCATATCGTTGCTCACAATTTAAATGTCTATCATACATTAGTATAAAATAATACAAGTATTGTTTTATACAAATGTATGACTGACATTTATATTATAATCAATGATACGAGCCCCTTTGCGTAAAACAAAATGTTTACTAATAATTCATCCTCTTTAGCGCCTCGATTGAACTCGACAGATGCTGCATGCTGACCTACAGTGTGCATGAAGAATAGTGTTTTAAATCCCAACAGACAGAAATTTGCGCGCGGACCATGTGCATTTAGCAAGGTCCACGCAGTTTAGGAAGAAAGCTATTTAATATTCTCCTGCAACGTGCTTGCTCTTAACTACGGCTACGACTCTTACATATTTCTATGACCGTAAGAGTTTAACAAAACGAAACCAATATCAACATAAAGTGATGTCCACGTCAGTACTGACGGTAATGTTCAGCACAAAACAGAATACATCGACGTGAGTTTATAGGGACGCATATTAGAAGATTCAAGAATTACGAAGGATTGGTTCTTTGCTGAGAAAGAGGTAAGTTACGTTTGCTCATTTCCTTTTACAATTTTTGCATATGGAATGATCATCGACATTATAAGTGTAAGCATACATTTGGTCGTTTTAAAATTAGGCAAGGTTTTGCTTCAGATGTTACGTAAAGATATAATTCAACCTCTTGTTGCTAAAAATGATATCTACACCACACGATGACCGAATACTACCCGCCATCCTTTGTGTTGAACGACACTTTCTCAAAACTAATTTATGCCTTCCACAATTCAACTGTGCAATCATGTCTGCCCCCCCCCCCCCCAATTCTTCGGGCTCCTCAAGGAGGAGCACTTGCGTTACCGATTGAAACAATTAGTAACCCAGCCACTCGGAATTTTAAATCCTATCTGACGTTGGACAAACATAAATGTTCTTCGTATCATTTTATTGCTGATTGGGTGAAGTACGTTCAGCATATGCGATTGAAAACCAAATGCAGTAGCGTAATTCATGATTGTATTCCTAAAAAAAACATTTGCCCTGTCTGTCAAGTCTCTTGATTGGCAGATTTAACATAAAGATTTAATTAGATTAGGATGACAGCTTTTCTTATACTAGGACTCTCTTGCCAACCAATTTTTTTTTTCCATTTCAGTACATTCTTTCTGTTCTGCATAGATAAACAATGATTAATTTATCTAATCTCTTATGTTCTTTTTACAGATTAAACTTCTGAAAGTCACGAGATTTTAATCAACACAAAAAAGTTAGAAATCATTTGAAAAAAGTGCAAAACATTGACAGCAACAGGAAGAAGTCAGACATAACCCCATAGCCATGCAGAGGAAATTCTGACTACAATAAAGGGTATGTATAAGATGCTTCAAATTTCTTGATGTAATACACATGATACATATACATTTCAGACTAAAAAAAATTGACCCCCAATAAGTTTTTTTAAAAAAAAATATATAAATTGGAGACCAGATGTTGAATTTCTTTATATATTGCAAATGTACATATTTTGGAAAAATGTATCCTGAAAGTTTAGGAGAAATCTCCCTGAGGACTGTTCCAGAAGTAGAGATGTCAAACTTTTGGGAAATTTTTACTGGATACCTGCCAGTCCTAATGATTGGTTACCAGTGTACACGATTAAATGGAAATTGTATTAAATGTGAACTTGAACTGCTTTGTTGTAGGTTCACACATGCCAACCCCGAAAAGAGGTGTAAGCGTAATTATTACCAATATAAGTGAGGAAAAAAAAAGTAATCTGAGCATAAAAAAGAGTATTACATGCTATATAGCAGCAGAGAAGGTGAACAGACCACTTGGCTGAATCGTCATTTCTCTAAAAAAAAAGGTTCCTACGAAGGCTGAAAAAAACAAGGTCAATAACGTTAAACTGAAGCCTCTAACCGAGCATATTTCCATACGGTGGAAAACAGACCACAATAACGTCAAATCGTCTGGGTTAGCTCATTTTGTTATTTTATCTTTGACTCTTTGTTTTTATCTTATAGTGTGTTTCGTTTACTCGCCGGGTCACTCAGTTGTGGTCGTTAACCTTCTCTGCTGCTATAATTAACAAAGATTTTGTCCAGACCTATACGATATCTAGATCTTGGGTCATGTAAATTTATTGCTATAAATCCGAATGGAACAGCTTGTGCTTTTGAAAAGAAGTTTTAAAACTTAATCATGTCCATATCCCCTGAACACCAGGTAAAATAAATATTTTGTAAGGTATAATTATCTACTCCATTAAACACAACTAAAATATTACAGTTGTCTCTGATCACTTTAGGTATTTGTGTATATCGCTGAGTAACATAAATCACATCAGTATTTTTATGTCTGCCTCTGGAAAATATCCGAGCTGGATTTGATTGTTTATCTAACATAATATCGTCATATACTACGAGGTTATTAATAAATCCATCTAGGTAATCTAAAGATGGCGCTTCATCAATATCGGTAATAAAATCAACAACATCATTGCCGTCTTCATTCAGCAATTTTGCATTTTCATTAAAATCTTTAAGTACTTCAAAACACCGTTGATCATCTACAGATGGTGCTACCAAATATAATTTATCCCACTTGAGCCATCGCATTATCAGATTAAGTAATAATTGTGTCTTACCAGATCCAGATGGGCCTATTATGATCATTCTGATAGACTTTGGTAGTACTGGATGCTGCTTTAAAGGTTCTTGTTTTTGTGTCGCAGAAAAGTAAATTATATCCATATAATAAATAACATAAGTTTATATTGCGTTCGATGCAGAGCACCTACCCATACCACTGGATTAGCAACAATAACAACAAAAAGTAAAAGACGTGCAATCACAGGTAAATGTGTAGAATGTGGCACAAAAAAAATTATAAATTTATCTCCCACTTGACTAATATCAATGGTGGTGGAGATATCGCCGCTTCATTAAGAAAATTACCAGGAACTCCATGGGCTAAATACCCCGGTGAGAAACATCTTCCTGGATATAATTATTGTGGTCCTGGAACTCGACTTGATATACGACTTGATGATCAAGATCAACCAAGACTTGGAGAGTATCCAATAAATAAGATTGATCAAGCGTGTCATGTTCATGATACTGCGTATAAAAGCAAAGATTTACAACAACGGCATCTCGCAGATGTGAAATTGATTCATGCGTTAAATTTTATACCCAATAAATCTGTCAAAGAAAAACTCGCTAGTTTTCTAATAAAATCTGCTATGAAAGGTAAAATAATGTTAGGGGCTGGTAATTAATTATATGACTATTATAATGGAATCCATTTATTATAGCCCAAGAGGATATTGGAGAGGCAGAGCAGCGATTACTAAACTTGCTGCAGCAGCAAAAGTCTCACGTTCTGTTGCTGCAGCGTGGTTAGCACGACAGGCAATATGGCAAATTTATCTACCACCACCTAAAAACATTCAGTACACACATTTTGATGTCAGCACCCGTAATGAAGTTCATCAATCAGATATTTTATTTTTACCACATGACACCATTAAAATTGGTAGACGTCAATCACGCACGTACAAATACGTATTGACTGTCGTTGACGTTGCAAGTAGATATAAAGAAGCAGGACCACTATCAACAAAGACAACATCTGGAGTTGCATCTGCGTTTTAGCGAATTTATCAACGTGGTGGTCTACGATGGCCACAATTATTAAAAGTTGATCCTGGCAAAGAATTTCTTGGTGCAGTATTATCGTTGATGAATAAACATAACGTTAAAATCAGACGAGGACACACTGAAATTCATCGTGATCAGGCAATCGTTGAACAATTTAATCAAACACTTACTGAGCGGTGATTTGGATATCAGTATGCGAAGGAAATATCTACTGACTTTAAATCCGGGGAGAGATCTCGTGAATGGGTTACAAGGTTACCAAGTGTGATAGCTGCATTAAATAACGAAATTACTCGTGCAACTTCCATGAAAACTTCTAATGCAATCACAAAAAATATACACCAATACACCGACGTGAACCTTCCTCTCAACCAGTATTAGGTAATGTAACTGTAAGATATTTATATGAACCTGGTGAACTTGAAGGTGGTAAAAAAAGAGCAACTGATCCTATCTGGAGTGTGACCACACATACAATTTCTAGCGCGGTTAGATCCACAGGTAGACCTGCAATCTACAGACTAGATTCGACGGCTCCTCAACGTGGATTTGTACGTGAACAGTTGCAAGTAATTCCTAAAGACATACAATTACCACCACCTTCACTTATGGACGCTAGCACCTCTACGTCGATTACATTCAAGACAGGTCAGCATCACATTATCACGTGTATGACCAAGATCACTATTAATTCTGTCTACGGTAAATTGTCTTGGATTATTATTCGAATATTGCCATAACATATTACAGTTACAGCTTGCACAATGATTATTATGTCGTTGTTTTAGTGTTATAATAAATTCAGTATCGATATCAAAGTCACACTTATTTTTTTTTTTGTCACATTGCTTATAACCCGCCAATTTTGTTCTTTATGACAGCAAGGTCGTTAGTGATTTCTTCGGTTATCACGTAATTCATAATAATCCTGTGCAGCTGAGATATTCTTCTGACTTGAGATACTGCGAGATATACTAAATTTGACCATTCGATCCAATCATCTACAATCCAGATATTTGTATCAGAAATAGTTAATCCCTGTGACGAGTAAATCGTTATAGCGTATCCTAACATCCACGGCGATTTATTCATGCTTAATGCGCTCTCAACAACATCAACAGCAACCAAAACAATATCATTCAGTACAAGATTTTGTATCCCACCACCAGGAATTTCAACTTCAATGTTCTGTCGTCGAGTATCTGCTGGGCGATAACATAATGGTACAGGTAGATCTGAAAACTTTTCTTTATGTAACAGAAATAATTTCTCCTGCAGTTCATCACGAACTATTTTTCTACTTGCGACCATCAAATCAGCAGGTCTCCATAAATTCAAAAAATCATTCATTGTAGTTTCTGGAATTACTTTACGCATTATCTCACATTGTATTTTATCTGGCTGTAGTCTGATTAACCTTTTAAATTCTTTCAGCGGTTCATCAATAGCTCTATGGTCATCATTTATTTCTTCATAATAATCTACATTATTTTTCAGCCATTCATGTGGTGACTGTCCAATAAAAGGTGGTGGTTGACCATGATCGCCACACATAATTACAGCAGTATTCTTTGTCAATAACCAATCAAGAAATGTTTTTAATATTTCTAACGATACCGTGTCTATCTCGTCCCAGATAATATACTTGGGTATATATTTCTCACCCATTCGCTCAGGAGTCCATGTGTCTCCACACCATCTGAAGAAACTATGATATTTACATGATTTTACTCCTCGTTCTTTTATTTCTCTGGCGAGTTTATGTGTCGGTGTCAAAACAATTATATCTGAATGGTTGTTCAGGAATAATTTAATCGCACGTGTTGTCTTACCTGAACCACCGCATCCGTTAAGATAAACAGTTTTATGTCCAGCCACAGGATCATATACAGATGGTGCTGATGACTTTGATACTTGATTATTATTTTTGTAATATATTTCCTTAATTTCAACGTCGGTAGATTCAGAATAACTAAGGATATTTTCTTGTTTTATTCTTCATGATCCCCATTCACCATTACCAAGTAGCGGTTTTAACAAATTCGTATATTTTGTATTTATATAAAACGAATCAGTGGCAACTCTGACAGCGTAACGAGGAAATCTATTCATCATAGACGTTAGATTTATCGAAACGTAGGCTAGCATTGAAGATCTTAAATGAGTAAATTGCGGTGAGTCACCATCAAGATAACTCACAATTGTACCTAGTTTGGTTCCGTCTGATAAATAAGCATTACTTCGATTTATAAATGTGTTTTTTTCCGTTGTATCAGCGATTATAAAATCAAGTTCAGCATCGTCCATAATTAATCTTGTACAGTGTCTTTTATAATCGTATGAACTACCTTGAGTAAATTTACCGATTATCTTTCTACCAAGATCTTTTGCAAGTTTCTCATTATTTTCCTCTCTGCATTTATATATTTTAACAATGTCATCTTCGTTAAGATCAGGAAATTCTTTCCTGGCATCATCAATATTAAATCTATCCGGTTCTGGTAACCAAACTTGCTTCTGTGAACTATACGATATAATTGCCTCATTTATCTTTAATATTGTTAAAATTCCAACATCAAGAATATATCGTAATAGTACTGCTGTAACCCAGTATTTCTCTGAAAAATGTTTTCCAAACCAAGCATAAGTAATCGGATGGGGATTTTCTGTAAACTCATATGATTCTATATATGCAAATCCGGTTAAGCCAAAATCTGGTAAGGGTCCGTTTATCGCAACTCTGATCATCTCGTGTGATGGATGTCCGAATCTCTTAAAGTATCTAGAACATTCTCCGTATCCAAGAAAACTTCCAGGATAACACGCTACCATAACAACGGAGATAACGTCGTTATACTTGTATTTAGCATTCAATAATCCACCGTGTCCATATTCTATACGACTTTTCTGGATATCTTCAAGAAATTCCAATCGTGTCGGTTTCCATGCATTTTTCTCCTGAGCAAAGTGAGCAGCAACTGATGGAACTGTAAAACAATTATTCACTAATTGTCTAACTTTGACATAGTCAGAAGTATATTTCAGCGCAAGATGTTCCATTTCTTCATGAAGAGATTCTCTACGATAAATATCCCCACCAGGCCGTATAAACTGATCATAAGAATCATATTCTGAACTTTGAAACAACCAAACAGACACAGGATCACTTTTACTGATATTCCTGATAAAATCAAATATATGACCATGATAAAATTTAACCGTTCTGTCTCGTGGAAATATTGTTACTGCCCAAGTCCATGCATGTGCGTTGTGATCGATGATATCTATCGAAGCTCCTCTTGATTCATATTTCGATTTATTCAAAATCTCTCCGGTTGACGTCTTCACTGTTATTAGAAATTTGAATAGCTTTCCCAGCTCAGCAACATCTTTGATAGACTCTCCGGTATCTTTAACTGCTTCTGCCCATGTATTTATTTTTTTACGTCGTAAATCTCTTAAACCACGTATCGCGTTTGTGAAGTGTTCTGCAACTCGTTCAACTACACAGTTTATTCTTGATTCTGACAGTCTCATTGGTTTGAGATCCGAACGTTAGGTTTATTATTCAGCGAATATATTGCATAGATAACCGCAGTCACAGGATATACTCGTTCATAAAATGGTTTGTCAATAACAGTAAGTATTCCAGGTTTGGATTTATTATTCAAGAGAACAATATTATTTCCCGACTGTATGCGGACTGGATCACGCTTGTCACGGATAATCCAAGTGTTGTGGTCTGCTCTTACGGTAAATTTTATTAAAATAAAATATTTTTGAACATGAAGGTGGTTAATAATCATTCTTCCTCGTTTGTCATTCATTATAGTATCGACAACATTTCCAACTCTGAATGTTGACCACACATGAGCCGCACCATCGTGACGAAATTCCTTCTTGGCTTCACAGATACACTTAGTTATATCTTCATTTGTTAAAGCTAGATCTTGCATCGAAACACTAAATTTATATTCTGGTAGTCTGTCAAGATCAAATCTAGCGGAGGAGGGTTCAACTTCGGATAATTCCTCCATTATAATTAAGACAAATATTTAAATTGAATTTTAGTATATATATATATAATGATTTAAACAAGGAATAAGTGCGTTTGGCTTAAACTTGGACATATCTCTCATTGTGATAAACGATGTGTAAACGAATACTGCGGAAATCACATGCAGAGCATTAAACATGGAAGTGCAGGACCAAAACCATGTATTCAGTGTGGTATTGGAGTCAGAGGAAAAACTCAGTTATGTGTAAAATGCGGCGGTAAAAAATATAGAGAATTAAAACGATATTATGACAGAAAAAATAATACTTTGACATTGTCAGGTAAATCTCCTATAAAAACCGTAGAAGATTATCTGGCCAGATTTCAAAACAATGATTTAAACAAATAATATTATATATATATATATATATATATATATATATATATATATATATATATATATATATATATATATATATATATATATAAATGGAGCAAAACGAATTTGTGGCACATCCAATCATTAAAAATTATGAAGCATCACGTGATAGTACTATCAGAAACTGCAGGTTAAAGAACCCAGTCGGTAATCTTGATAAATTTGGTTATTTTAGATTCAATACCAGTCAAAATAAATGTTATTTATCACATAGATTCGTCTACGAATGTTTTTATGGGGTCATTAAAGATGGACTTGTAGTTGATCGCATTGATGGAAATCCTAAAATTAATCATTTATCTAACCTGCAAGCTATTACACAGAGTCAGAATTCTGCACGTGGAAACACGGGAAAGTGTAAAGTATTTTAAAAGAGAGCTATACATACATAAACAGGCCAAGAAATAACTTTTCCATCAATAAATGCAGCTGCGAGATATTTTTGCATATATCCACTATCGCTACAATTTGTCGCAAATAAAACAAACAAATCTGCATATTCAAAAAAGTACGCTCAGCGGATAATATTTGAATATGTCAGATAACTCTATCCTCCTAATTTAAAATATTAAAAACCAGGATAAATAAATATTTATTTTTTTACTGTATAGTTCGACTCTGTCAATTTTGCCAAAGGTTTTGTTTAACAATCACCACAGTCAAAGGTTCACCTTCAATGTCTCTGCTCTCAGTGTCACTTTCACCTTTGACAGAATCAAATAACATAATTTTTCTCAATTGCATTACACGATTGTCCACAATCTTTTTTCTTTCGTACTCGTGAGACAATTCAGATCTAATCTTTTCGATTGAACTTGCAA
>JAECUM010025820.1:0-11191 GCA_016617855.1 Megalonaias nervosa | reverse complement strand
AAAAAGTTTGCAAGAAGATCTATTAAATCCATAAATACAGAAACAGACCAAAAAATAACTTTTCCATCAATGTATGCGGCTGCAAAACATTTTAGCATACATTCACAATCAGTACGTGATGTTGCAGATAATATTACCAAATCAGCATTTTCGAAAACATATAATCAGCGGATAATATTTGAATATATCTAACTCTGTACTCTTAATAAATAAATTGTATACAGTTCGACTCTATATTTTGCTATGGGTACCTTCACCGTCGCTGCTGTCAGTGTCACTTTCATTTTTGACAGAATCAAATAACATAATTTTTCTTAATTGCATTACACGATTATCCACGATCTTCTTTTTCTCGTATTCACGAGATAGTTCGGATCTAATATTTTCGATCGAACGTGCAAGAGGTGCAAATAGCTTTACTTGTTTTTCATTTACCACCGCCAATGATTCTAACATAGACTGATAAATTGATTTTACAAATGTATAATTGGATGGTAATGTGTATCTATTGTCAATTTTTCTCTGTTTTAATATTTCATAATCACATAATATTTTTTCAGGATCGAGATTATCAGATAGATTTATTCTGTCATGTTTTAATTTTTTAATAGCAGAAATAATATCATTAATGTTTTCTTGGTTCATTATATAATAATTATTTCTTTAAAATAAAAAATATTCACAAAACATATAATCACAACACAACCCCATATGAGCTCCTAGATTGCCAAACAACATTCTAGCAAGCTCAGGGGCATTTGAAACATCCCCATGTGAACTCCTAGGTTGTCAAACAACATCCTAGAAAGCTCAGAGGATATTCGAAATTAGACGAAACACATTTATACAGACTCAACCCCCATATGAACTCCTAGGTTGTCAAACAACATCCTAGAAAGTTCAGAGGGTGATCCGTAATTTTTATTGACGACACAAACACAACACATAAACTTATCCTAATGGACGGCACAAACACATAAACTTATCCTAAACTTATCCTAATGGACGGCACAAACACATAAACTTATCCTAAACTTATCCTAAACTTATCCTAATGGACGGCACAAACACATAAACTTATCCTAAACTTATCCTAAACTTATCCTAATGGACGGCACAAACACATAAACTTATCCTAATGGACGGCACAAACACATAAACTTATCCTAATGATATATGATTGTATGAATATAAATATATACAAATGGTGATGACGGGGGAATCTTGTCTACGCCCAACAGATTTTGTACACTCTCCCCCCATACAAAACCCCGGGAGTGTAAAAGGTACACCCCTCAAGGATGTATGGTAGGACAGTGTATTTTGTCTGTTGGATATCGAGGAATTTCTCCGGGTTCCCCCAATTAAATAGCATCAGTCGCCAAATGCAAGATAATATCTTTAGCATTTTTGGAGACTCGAACACACGAGAGTCTGCACAACTTCGATCTACGTCCAACCGTCTTACCACTTCGGCCATCGCTCTCTTATCAATAATACAGTTAAATTTAAGTATATATAAAATATTTGTGCTGTCTCACAGAACTTGTATTACTAATAGAATGTAGAACTGTACTTCAGTTTTTCAAAATTCATAAAATAATTACACGTATGAGTTATAATTCGTGAATGTAACAGACAGACGGACTAATACGCTATACACGTATATACAACTGGGTTTGTACAGGTAACGACGTAGTAGTAAGGGAAATAATCGCTCAATTTACTCCGCAGAGAGAGATAGCCGAGTTATCTCGCTTTATTATATATACAATTACTTTAATCATAGAAATTGATTATTATTCATGTATTTACTCATCAGCCTCTGATTATTTAATCGGACGTTCTACGAGCGTATATACAAATTAATATTAAGAGACTCTTGTCTTAGATCCAAAATGTTTCCTGCCTGGTCAGTAAGTTTGAAATTTATTCTTGTCAGAAATGGATTATGAACTCGCAGGTACACGGGATTAATTGGCTCAGATACAATTAACCACCCAGGCGGATCTTTAGGACTAAATGTATATAGTATATACCCCTGTTGTGCCTGGTTAGATTTTGAAAGATCTACTTGATAGCTATCATCAATTACGTCACATACCAGATTGACCGCGATCGTAGATGTTATATTAACAATACCAGGTGAGATATGGCGACCTCCACCATGTGGATCATTATTATATTTAAGAATAGTTGGTGTGGGTATTAATTTTTTCCATGAATCACATATTCTTTTAAAATGTTCATCAATAAGATCATTAACTGACTTCTTTAGCTCCTCAGAGTTAAATCCCGGAATTACAAATGTTGGTAGCTGTTCTTCTGTGATTCCATAATATTTAAGAAATACTATTTTAAATAAGCGTTTATAGCTTACACGCTGAATAGGATCATCTTCATTAACTATATAAGTACTATGAAATCTATCTGCCGATACGTTTAATGTTTTATCTCTATCAACGATAGCCTTATTTACATATTCTAAATCTGATGCAACCTGATTCAGATGTTGTATTGTCTCAATTATCTGATTTTTGAAGTCATCGTTGTAGGAAGTGCTAATACTAGAAAATAAATTTCTTAGATCATTAAGTATACGTCCATGTTCAGATTTAATTGGTCTTGATTTTGAGTTAATTTCTTCAACATTAATTGTTGCTATTCTTGTTGTACCTTTACCCCGAACGAAATCTATATAATGAGTATGCTGTGCATAACCACGATAAGCATCCGGAGTCTCTATAAACGGATAAGTTTTTCGATATTCTGGAGGTTTTATAAATTTTTCAACATCTACGACAAAATCAGATCGTTGTGGTTCTGGTGGTCCTTGATAAACCGGTGGTACTTCAGGCCACCCTAATACTGATCTAATCGAACTTTGATAAATATCTACGGAATAATCAGGGGAATTTATTTCAATAACCGCAGATAGTGTTGGTTCGTAGACAGTAATTGCTATTTTTGATTCTTTTCCTGTAATAGATTTAATTCTGCGTTGGAACTCATCATTAATCTGCTCCATTTGATAACTGCCCGTTGGAATAGCAACTACTTGCCAATCAGGAGTTCCATCAGGCTTAGTCTTATTAGCGAATACTAATGAATTATTTGGCTGTAGTCCACCAAATGGTTTTGATCTAATATTTGGCCAGCTATAATAAACTCGCAATTGCGCTAATGCTATTTCTTTTGCAGGAATTGATGTTGGAAAATTGACACTAAATTCAGGATTGGTCGAACTTAACGATATCATAGTAGTTTTTTACGGAGTCGTATTAGTGACGATCTGCTGAAGTAACTCCCTGTCTTCATTATTATTATCATTATTATTTAATTCATTAAAATCATTAGCGATCACCTTAAAAGCATCATCATAGGTTTTCATAATCATAGCAAATTCAGTATCGGATATTTCACCATCACTGACACACGAAGAAACGTACAAAGATAGTTTAGAACATGCATCTGCCACTGTATGTAATTTAATCATATAATCGTGCAATTTAGCATTTGTACAAGTATCTATCTTTTTGGCTATAATACCGAGAACTCCAGCAATAGTCGTTGATGCTGAAACAATAATGGTTATAACAGTAGGTACTGTCATCGTCAATGTTGATAATAATAATCCTGTTCCAGCAATAACAGCAGAAACCGAGTAAACAACTACATCAATAACAACTATACGTCTTTTGTATTTTTTATTTTCGTGTTATAATAGTCGATAAAATTATTTAGTTTAGTGAGACGCTCACATACCTGATTGCATCTGTAACGTTGAACGTCGATGCGAGACTGAATTTGATCCATTATACTAACAACGTCATTTAATTAAGTTTCAGCTACGAATTCGAGGCACCACCAGTAACGTCTCGGAGGTATTTCCGTTGATATTAACGTAAAGATTTCTTTGATGTTCTTGGTTAGCATCACCAATAGAGGATTATGATATACATTCGGTGATAATGAAGTTGCCGCAGTAATTTCCGAACCGTATATAGATAACCTGTATAACCCAGTTACTTCCGCGGTATGTTCAAGTGTGTTATTTTGTGGTGTCCATGTTGATGATCCTGATGCTACTGTATATACGATATTTTTAATTTGTCCGTGTGGAATTTTAATCAGATTAGTTTTTGAACAATATTAGGTATTCCACTGACAATGTCGTTGAGTTTCGTGTTAACGTCAGCTAGTTTTATTTCAACGGTTGGTTGTTCCCCAAAAAATTCTTTAATGGGTTTGTTTACATTTCTACGAAAATTTAAGAACGTTTCTACATGTTTGGAAAAAGTAGCACTAAGTGTAGTCATTTCATTATTGATTGTAGCTAGCGAAGTTGTTATAGGAATTTCCTTATCATCGACGTATTTCTTCGTAACAGCATCAAAATCATATTCTGGTGTTCTAAGATTGTTAATGCCATTATTATTCATATTAAGAAATGCACGCATTATACCGCCGCTGACCAATACGTATTTAGATTCTTGATCGTCGACATATTTCTTTGTTGCGGCGTCCGCATCTGCGGTTGGGTTTCCAAGACCTGTAATTTTATTTTGATTCATGATAATTGAACCTGTAAATGAATCACCAGCTTTCTTAATATAATCGCTGACTGACGTACCGGAATCTTGTATTTTACCCTGATCAGTAAAAGTAACTATATTATTAACAACAGCATTAGGAACTCGTATAAGTACATCTGGTAGTTGTATATTACTAGTTTTTAATCGTCCTTGCTTATCCTGAAAAACAACTACTTCGTTTTGATCCACACTGGTTATATTTAATAAATCATCAATTTCATTTCTGAGCTGATCGAGAGTTGCGTATTTAGATAAATTAGCTTGCTGATGACCTTTACCACGAGAAGATCTTCCATAAATATCCACCATTATATTTACTAATGTCTGTTTAAATATGACGTCGTAGTATATTCATGTGCAACTTTGTGGGGTGGTTTTGTTGATTTTGATATAGCATCAAGTACGTTAAGTACTTCTCGACCATATATTGGTGGATCAGTTAATGTTTGTGTTGGTAACGTTGAATACCATATTGGAGTACTTTGATAGCCGCTAATATACTTTAAGAATTCTTTTGGTGGAGCTAGTCCATATGAATCAAGATAAATAATTCCACGTGGATCAATTGCATATCCGACCCAATGCGTGCCTGGACCAGAGTTTTCATCGAGATTAATAATACCGGTTTCAATATTGTTTGGTTGTTTTGGTAATTGATCGCGCATGAAAACCCCTCTAAAATTTTTTATTTTTAATTTTTTAGCAGCATCTAGTAAATCAAAATTGGACATAGGAGATATCAGTAAACTGTCCCTGGTAATCTTAGGCCCTTTCCGTACCATGAATGTAGAGTCCCTGGTAATCTTAGACCCCTTCCCTTTTTTTTAATTCCCTTTCCTGTTGCTTTCTTTAATGCCATTCCAGCAGCGGTTCCAACAGCGCCTAATGCAGCTGCTTTTGCAACAGCTGGGGCTACAGCGGCTATTAATGCTGGTATTGCTGCAAGAAGTGGAAATATACCACCCGTCTTAATAATATCTTTAATGGCACCCGCAGAAAGATTAAGTTTTATACCTTTATTTGATTTTTTAGATTCATTGAAATGCCCGAGCTGACGTTCTGTAAGAGATAATTTATTTGAACCGCTCATCTGATCTTTCTTTAGTGATATTTTTAATCCACAGTTATTTTTTTGATGCTGATTGTATCCTTTTAATCTGACCAGGAGTCAGACTAACACTAACGTGATTATACGACATTATAATATTCATAAACGATCTAATTACATGTTTTCTACTGGCGCATCAACGACTCTCATTCGTCCACCAACACCTTCAAGTAACATCGATTTATCACTGAGTATGACTGCATTTGCTGTGTAATTGGCAATAGCTCCTCGCGTCACACGAGCTCGAAAATGTATATCGACTACTGACTGTCTGGCTAAATCTAAATGTTCGAGCGAAAAGTAATAAATCGGATATAAGGTTGTAAAATCCAATTGTGATATTTGTAAACCAGTATCAATATTTTGATCACGACCAATGAACGTCATTAGACGATGATATGCACGTGCTACATGATTTTGTTCAAAATTCAGTAATATATCCTCGGATGGTTCTTGATGTCCATTTATTCTTAAAGAAACTTCGGAAACACCAAGATTGTCAAATATCATAATACTACGTGTTTGATTATTTACCCGTTCAGCATCTTGAAATGCAATAAATATATGTCGTGGTGCAGAAACACTTTGCTGAGAAGCTATTTGCCATGCAAATAAACCATTAATATTACTCTGGATAGCATCTGTGGCCATTGTTAACCACGATAATGCTGATTTACCACCTTGATTCATAAAAGAAAGTAGATGTTCTTCTTTAGGTATTGTTGGAGTCATCACCGGCATCCATAATGAAAGTTTTGTCAGAATTACTCTACCAACATCACCAGCGAGTCGCCAGACTGCATCATCGTCGGTTGCTTTTCGTACAAGTACAACTGTATGCTTAGCTCCGAAAATGACTTTTCTGACATTTCTACAAAATCCAATTATATGTGATAGTGGAATCGCAGATGAAAATGCTCTTCTTCCACCACGCAACATTGCTCGACGTGATCTAAATCCTAAGTTAAAATCTGGATCTACATTAATAATCATACTTTGTACATCCGCATTGGCGTTTCTAGCAAAATTTCTTGGTTGTCCTATTTCATATTATCGATACTCTGGAGAATCAGAAGTGTCCTTTACAAACATCATTGACGGGCCAGCCGATCTTGAATAATCGTCGCTGTATCTTGCAAGGCCTAATATCGTTGTAGCAACATCAACGTCCTTCTGAATTGATTCAATATTTTTACCATCAATCATGTACGTAGCACTATCAAATAACGCCATAATACCATTATTAACAAAACCGACACTAACATCGTCTCCATATGCTACTGGTGCTGCAGGGGCAGCGTTATTTAAAATCTCACCTTCTACTTCAATAAAAGCCTCAGCGGGTAAGAAATACCTACTTGTATCCTGAACTTGTAGTTCAATTCGTCCACGCTGATCTGGAATTCGAGCGTCATAAGAATAATATTGATAATCACGCATAGACTCATCTTTAAGTACTGGTGCGTCCATGTCAAATGCGGGATCAGATATTTGCTTGAACATCTTTATTATAATTATTATCGTCTAAAACGAAGACCACTTCGGGAAGTGAGACCACTTCCTGCTATCAGACTAGCGGTTATATGTTTTTCTTTTTCTGGCATTGGTACATCAGCCAACTCTGATAGCTTTTGATTAGTAATTTGATTTATTATTTTACTGACATTTGCAGGCATTACTTCAGTACTAGGTAATTTTACTGGTGTTTGAGGTTTTAGTCGTATTAATCGTGCTAACCTCTCTTTAATCGCTGAAAATGCTTTACCAGCGAGATTACCCATAGCACCAATACCTTTTTCACGAACAACATCAATAGCTTTCATTCCCAGTTGCTTTGCGATCGGTATTGCTTTTGGGGCTATCCTTCTAAATAGACCCTGAACAACATCACCTAGTCCATCTCCGTAGGTTGTTTTGTACACTGGTAATCGTGAATTTATTACCCTGACCATGGTTGGTCCACGTTGAGTACTATGTACGATCATTTTATTATAGTAATTGTATTTAATTACGTACTTAGTCACTGTAGTAGTCATTGGCAATTTCATTAATAAGAGACTGATAAACATCAACGTCCATGATACCGCCTGTAAATAATCGTCTGCAAATATCGGCTGCTTCATTAATTATTTCTGGAGAATTATTACCAGCTCGTTTTCCTCCGATGAGGATTTCTAGTCGTTCAACATCAGAGATAACGTTATTAGGACATAGAGTAAAATCACCTCCGGTAGAGAGACCTTTTCCAGTAGAAAGTTTTTCTAAACCTGAATTCAGTTTTTCTTCATATTCTTCAAATTCTGTTATTCTTTTTTGTAAATCTTCTCTAGGAATCTTATTTCTCTCCTTTGATAATCGTTCCATCATATACTGTTTATATTCTCTCACGTCCTCCAGATGTATCATTAATTCTTCCTTATCAGATTTATCAAGTAATTCTTTAATGAATTTTAGTTTTTCTGCTTTTTCTCTCTTTCTACCCTCTTCATAATGTTCAATTGTCTCCCGACTAAGAGAAGCAAATCCCCTTGGTCTTCCGAAGCTCGGTTTAGTTAAAAATGATCGTGATGGTGGTGGTGATGGTGGTGGTGGTGGTGGTGATGGTGGTGGTGATGGTTGTTGTTGTTTTTCTAGAATTTTCTGTGAGGCTGGCAACAAATATTTTGATCCTTTTACTTTTCGTCCTTTTGCTGCTTCCTCTGGTGTTGGTTGTAATGGCGGTGGTAATGATAATGATGGTAATTGTTGTTCTTCATACAATTTTTCTCTTTCTTCTCTTTCTAGTTCTACTTCTTTTAATTCTCTTTCCAATATTTCTCTCCGTATAATATCAACGGCACCTTGGTCGAGAACGGATCTTTCATATTGTTTAGCATCATCTTCAAATTTTTTAAACTCATCTTGATATTTACTAGTAATTTTGGATATATTTTTTGTAATTCGAAATATAAAATAATTCCATTTATTTCTTGGAATATCAGGAGTATTCGGATCTAAAAAATGATTACGATAAACGTATCCTGTACCTGCAAGTTCAATAGGAACCGTTTTAGCAAGATGAAGACCATAACTGGAAAATTTGGGTACTTGCTTTTTGGCATATTTTCTTTTTGATTTTTCATGTTTTTCCGGTTCCTTAAAGAGAGCATTCAAATCACCTTCAATTAATTCTGGTATATCCCTCGGTGGCTGAGCAGCAGCTATTTCAACTGGAAGTCCACGTAAAAGTCTTTTTGTCTGTTTTGTTCTTTCCGCTATTTTTCCAGTTGCTTCAGCAGTTTTCTCTAAAACAGGAAGAAGAGGTTTAGTTGTCTCTGTAATAGGTTTAAATAATTGTTTTGTATCCTATTCAAATTCAACATGAGATTCTTGTCGTTCTTGTAATTGTTGCTTGACAGCATCACGAACAGGTAAATATTTTCTAATTGCTTCTAGTCGCTCTCGTGCTAATCTAGCTGAATGAGATTCTCCGATGACAACCATATTAATAATATTTATACTGACTATTTAATTTACAGCAGCAGGCAGGGTGAACGACAAAAATTGAGTGACCCGCCGAGTAAACTAAACGCATTATAACATAAAAAACAAAAAAATCAAAAATAAAATAACAAAAATGAGCTAACCCAAACAATTTATTATTCGTTTCTCAAACTATACGGTAATAATAAAAGTTAGGAGGTTCGGTTTAGCGTTATTGACCTTATTTTTCAGCCTCTGTAGGAACCTTTATTTTTGTAAAATAAGGTCTCGTACAAAGTGGTCTGTTCACCCTGCCTGCTGCTAGAGGAAACTGAAAAAAGGAAGCTACTTGAAAAAAAAAAAATAAAAAAATGATAGAAGGTACAATAATAAAATCTGAATACAACACTTTTATAGAAAAATATGATATTGAAGATATTAATAATATTGCTAAGTGGCCACAAGACAGATATGATGATCTTATTGAAGAATTAAATGATATTCATAGAGATGGAATATAAGCTGATGGTAGAATTGAAAAAGCTAAAATAGAAGATCTTGAAAAACTTTCTAAACGTGTTAGAGATGGTATTATTGCTTATAATTTATTACATATAGCGAAGAAATTTAGATCTGGAGAATCTAAATATGTAAAATTTTACGAGGAGTTTGAATATAATGAGAATCTTCGCATGAGTAAAAAGACTAGAACCGGTGTAAAAATATTTACATCAACTGCTGAAATGATAGGCAGATTAATGCTGTTGATATCATCGAAAGAAGCTGGTAATATTAGTGTTGAAATTAATAATGAAATTATTGACATACTTGATCATCTAGGATCAGAAAATTTATTAACATCTGACGAATACGAAACTTTACACAGCGATCTAATATAAATCGCAACGACGTAATTTTGTAAAAATATAATAAATAGCAATGTCAACAACATTATTACTAGACTCTAATACAGCTGCGAAAGATAGCGCAAATTTTTCAGTAAATTATATTCTGCCAATACAACTTGATACTGAAAAACAGTATGAAATTGGACTAATTTCATGTACGTGTTGGAATTCCATGGCGAACGTGAAAACTGCTGTCAATGATGAAATTTCATTTGCTTTGTTAGTTCCAGATATTATAAGGGGTAAATTTAAAAAAATCAAAATTCCACAAGGAGCTTATAATATCGCTGATCTAAATAAAACAATAAAGGAGCTTATGCAAAAAGAGAAGATAAACCCTGATAATTTCGAGCTAACACAAATTATAACACGTTACGCGCTAGAATGACATTAAAAAATATTATAGTAGTTGATTTTACATCACCAAGAAGTATCGCGTCGTTAATCGGATTTAAACATCTAAATATTTATTATGGTACTGCTGCTGAAGGTATTGATTGCAAAAATCCAGTAACCACATATGACAGTGAACTGCCGGTAAATATAACTGACGTAAACACAATGATAATAAATTGCTCTATTGCTTCTGGATCTTACTCAGCCCAGGGCAGTAAAGGGCAAACAATATATAGTTTCTCGCCAGATGTTCCACCAGGATCGCTCATGCAAATTAGTTCACGGCAAGTTATTTATTATCCGCTAAATGTTGAAAATCAAATAACAACAATAAATATGCAGTTGACAGATCAGTCTGGACGACAGCTGGATCTGAATAACGAGGTTGTTACTTATTATTTACACTTACGCACAATCACTTCGTGATTGACAATAAAAATTATGCAACCTGAGATATAATGAAACAGAGAAAAAAATTTTATAGAAGAAAAATTATTGGTGGATTTTTTGGAAATATATTTACTAAAGTTATTGAAAATGTTCCGGGAATCGCACGTAAAGTTGCACCAGTTGCACTTGACGCAGGTAAAGCTTATGCAACTAGAGCTGCATCTGCCACTGAAACTGCGGTGGGACAAAAAATAGCTGATAAAATTAAAGGCACACCGTCTACATCTGAGATAAAACAAGTTATATCAGAAATCGCTCCAACAAAAGAAACT
>JAECUM010025819.1:0-34337 GCA_016617855.1 Megalonaias nervosa | reverse complement strand
ATATATATATATATATTACTTACAGCCTGCTACCTCACAAAACCCCAATTTCTTACTGCATAATCTGAAAATATCCTAATAATTGAAAATAATCCAACTTACTGAACCAAGGCGAGTGTGATGACATTTTTATTTGCTACTTTATTGATTTACATCCGATTTTCTTTTCGTTTTCTTACATTATAATTGTTTTTCTAAATCTTGCTTCATTCAATGCAGTGGTGCACATGATATTTTAAACAAAAATGTCCTCTTGTCATATAGATGTATATTTATTTCCATACTGGAAACTCATTAGTATATACTGGTACTGCGTAGTGGAGTGTTAGATTTGTCTTGTTTAACTAAATTATTGTTTCTTATTATGATAAATTTCGACTTTGTCCTCTAGAAAAAGTCGTTAAAAGTTACATCTACTAAAAGTCAACAAATAAATACAGAAAAATTAGTTAATTTTGTCAAATAAAATATTGTTCATTACAGATTGCAAGAAAACGCCTATATTAGAAATTCGGATTAATAAAAACACAGGGACGGTTAAGCTGCATTGTTCGTGGAAAGTTTTAGAACAAAGCGTCATACAGGAAATGATTCTTCCTGTTTAAGAAGAAAACAGGGATGAATATTATGTAAGCTTGACAGTATTATCTTTTCAAAAGAAGCTGGGTCTTTAGTTGGCTGTGGGAAAAACTACGACATTATTGCATTAATCTAATTAAGAATATTGTCCATGATTCAAATGGTTTAGATCACTGTCAGAATGGTCCATTTGGCAATCTGTCCAAGCTCAGATGGGTCAAGGGCTTTTAGGTAATACGTTAGGAGGAGAGCTGTAGTGGTGATGGACCGCCTGATCCAAAGACAAATAATGTGTAAGATTATGATTAAGCTATAAAAAAAGAACGCAAAAAAACAGACGAGTGAATGAAAACACTGTCTGGAAAGACTTAAGGAACAGACATAATTGCCAGCGATGAATGTCGAGGTCCAAATGTCTAGCACGAAAGTCGTTGAGTGAACAGTTTCAAGCATTTGTGTTAAGAATGGTTCTCATAAGTCATGCACAATCTTAAACAGAATATTCCTCAGTGGACTGTATGAGTCGAACTGGACGTGTGTAGAAATTTAGACATTACATGCATGTAGGACATAAGTCAGAAGTAGAGCGCAAGGAGTATAAGCAGTGTGTATTTTAACTTTGAACTCGATGATCTTAACTGGTTACAAAAAAAGAAACATATTAACAATAAGAGAAGAATAAGACAAAGTGAATGTGTATGCACTTCAAAAATATCTTCAAGTAGCAGATTCGATGAAACTGGGATGTTAATTTTCATATGCTATGATTCAGAAGGTACATATTAGAGGAGAAGCCACATAAAGTAATCCACAGGCAATTGGATGTATACATAGCTTTTTATAAGCATTATTTGAACATTTTATCAGCAGGTTGAAAGAAAAAGTATATTTAATTATGGTGCTCATAGACATGTGTGTAGAGTCCATGTACAAAATAGACGATACAGGTGAAAGGGAAAGAGTGATACAGATGATTAAGATTATGAAAGGTGCACTTAGCATATCGACAAGTAAGACTGGCGAGTGTATTTTGCGTAGGAACAAAATGGAGACCCAAGAATTTCAGAAGGATGAAGAAGTCCACGAGGATCCAAAAGTATACTATGAATCAACTAGATTTTAAAAGCAGAAAAATGTCTTATCTTTTGCAAAAGACGCTTTCACATGGACAACAGCCTACTGCCATTGACATCTTTCATGGATTGATAAGAACCGTTGCTGGAGACAAAACGACTCCTTGCACAACTCCAGTCCGAAATTCCAAGTATGCCTCAAGGATTTGTACCCCTCGATGTTTCGAAGCATCTACAGAAATTACCAAACCTGGGTCAGTTTTACCAGATATCCTCAAATCTCGCGGGACATACATCACTGAGCAGAGAGTGATTCAAAGAAAATATTTAAAAGTAGGTGATAGTGAAAAAGTTGAAGGGGAGACAAAAACCTCCTACAACAAAGGTAGCTTCTACAAGCAGAAATCTACCAACTCATTACCTTCCTTGAAGTTAAGATGAGGCATAATTAAAGAAGATGAAAAGCAAGGTAAAACACATTTGAAAGGGGATTTAAGTTTTAGAGTGATTTAAGTTTTAGAGTTTACCATCGAAATATCTCCCTACACTGGGGTCTAACAGACAAGAGGTGGATTCAATCATATGTAAACAGCGAAAAGACTAAACATCAGGATTTAATAGTTCGAAACGCCCTAAGTCGCATTGAATATGAGATAAAGAAAGGAGGTGGCATCGTTCAATACTTCATAAACAAGACCACAAGTGAAAAAAATTCACCGTTTCTGCTACCGAAGAGAAGATTACAGTAATCAATTATGACTGTCATGGATGAAAAGTGACAGCTTTAGAATGTTCAGCCATATTTACTCTTTTTGCAAAATCCAGATTTTCTTACATATATAAATTTATTGGTGTGATTTTAAATTAAACATTTTGCTCTTTCTTTGTCAAAGGGCCACTAATTAAAAAAGTATGAAACACAAAAAATACTTCATCATTATTGCGAAAAGAGTAAAGACTTTATCCACAATAATATAAATAATCTTTATTTAACGTGGATAATACATTTGCTCATGAAGGACACATCTGCCATATGGTCCTCAATTTTGGTAACAGGTTATGTTGTAATTTTTTGTAAATTTCACTTACACACACTTAAGTATCTTCGTATACGTCCTCACACCGATTTAGAACGAATTAGTAGGTGTAACGATAGTAGTTAACAGACACATATGAACAATATACGATATACAGATATACGCATTTCAGCATGTCAGAAGTCATATATACATACATCGAATAAAATATGCACATATTATTTTTGGACAGAATGATAAACTTGTTTATTGGGAGCCTTTAATATATCATTCCAGCTGGTCAAGAAAGAATTTCTGTCATGAGATTGTAAACTAAGCAAGGGATTTTAATAGCATATCCTAAATGGCAATGGATTCCAAAAAATAGATGCTGATACAGTAAAAGGGCTACTGAAAATGCCAGTTTTCGATCAAAGAATATGGAGGTCGGTGTTAGTTGTTGATCGGAGATTACTGTCGGCATTGGATGATCTTAGTTCATTTAGGTTAGAAATATAATAGGGAGGAAGACATTTTAAAGACTTAGATATCTTGATTCCTTTAAAAGAAAGAATGCGTTTTTTTTATAGGAAGCCATCGTAGACGTGAAAACAAAACATCGAGGGAGTCGTAATAGGAAGTTTCAGAATTATTCGGGCGGAACATTTCTGGAGTTGGTCAGTTCTGGATAGATTAAAATTAGATGTAAATCCGTATATGGTACAGCCGTGGTCTATCAGTGGAATGACTGAGGAGGTAGAAATTTAGACAGTAATTTTATGAGTTAACATTTTGACTACCATTGCACACGTTTTCCATATGTGTAATCCAAATGAGAGATTGATCAATGAAGATATCAAAAACTAGACACGTCTAAGCCATTTTGGGTTAGAATTAAATCCATGTTAGTGGATAGGCTCTGCCTTGTTCCAACTGTCGTACGTCTCGTTTTAGAGACATTGAGATGCATTTTTGTTTTTTCTTTACACGAAACTGATATATTGTTGAGGTCGATTTGAAGTTAATTTTCAGTGGAGTCAAGAGATTTAGCAGATGAATGCAGTGTAGAGTCGTCAGTGAAAAGATCTATGTTAGAGTGCACTGCATGCAAGGGTAAGTCATTGACAAAGAGTAGAAAAAGACAAGCCCCTAATATAGACCCTTGAGGAATACCATTAACATATGACTTGATTCAGAACTATATTTACCCGTGCAAACAACATGGGGTCTGTTAGCGAGATACGACGTGAACCAAGCAACTGAGTTGTAAGAAAACTTGTAGTCTGATAGTTTATTGGTTTTTTGAAAATGAGCACCAAATGGTGAAGCAAATCGAATGCTGTTTTTTTAATCAATGAAGACTGCGCTAGTAAATTCGCCTGATTCATTGTTCACATCTAAATCGACCTCTAGCTCGTGTTCAGATTGGTCAGTCCATGGCGAGAGTGAGTTTGGAGGTCGGTAAGCAGAGCAGATATAAATCGATTTACTATTGAAGAAACATAACTCGATCCACATTAATACTTCAGAACATATTTCGAAATCTGTTATTTTCATGTATGTTACTCTGTTTGAAACGTACATGACTATCCCTCCTCATATGCTTTGGCGTAGATCTCGTACTTCCAATGAAAGGTTGCTAACAGAAATAGCACAGTCAGGTAAACAAGAGTCGAGAAACGTTTAGCATAGTGCAGTTACTGCACGGCTGGATTCATTTAGTATCGTAAGTCTTCGTTCGTCGAATTTTGGTAAGACGTGTCTTACATCGAGGTTGAAAATTTGCAAGCCTTTCTTTATCAAGCCAAAAGTTGTATAGTGTACATCTGTCTCAGTCGGGGTTGAATCGAGAATTGATTCATTACTTATATCCGAGCTAGAGGAAGAGACATTAAAACCTTGACATACACAATAAGAAATATTTTGGAGAGCAAAAAAATCAGAACAAATATCACCAAGAACATGATACCTTTTTTTGACTGAGGTACTATCCACGTTAAGAGAAACCATTTTCTGTTTGCTAAACATGAAAGACGCTTGCATCATAAATATAGTTTGTTCTAAGGTTGTCATTAACGTGCTCATAAGATGTTGGATCCTATTGGCACATAAGATGTTGGATCCTATTGGCACATAAGATGTTGGATCCTATTGGCAAGATGTGGCGCCATTTATGTAGAACGTCAATCTGAAATCTACACGTATGTGACAAATTGATCGTATAAATATTTTTAATACAAGTTTTATGACTAACATTTTTATTTATTTTAAATGTTGATGTATATCTTGTGACTGTCTTTTGTGCAAAAAGAAATAGATGATACTAACACAGATATACGGCATTATAATTCTGATCCATGTTGTTTTTGTGGTGTTTCCTAAGTAAAATGGGATATTAAAAATGGAATTATAATGAATATGCCAGTATCATGCTATCAGTTATAATCACTCAACTCGCCTTCCAACGATCTGCAGAAAAAAAGAAATAAAATAAAAAATTAGAAAGGAAAAAAATTAAAAGAATGTCATTCGGTTATTGCAAAAAAAAAATTATTTTATATTTTTATGTGGATTGTAACATAGTTCATAGGTTTATCCCCACATTTTGATTAGTTGCAAAACAACTATAGATTCTATTCTTCAGTTAAATCAGTTTCAAATGTTGTAACTGTACATTTTTTTTTTTTTTTTTTTTGTGAATGTTTTCGTTTTCGATGAAAAATTCCGTAATGGCTTTTATTGGATATTTTGCCAGTCTTCGATGAAAAATTCTCTTTCAGCTGATGGCTATTTTTCTTGATATTTCGTACAAGGTTTTACAAAATATTTGGACACTGTTATGCAAAGATTAGATAATTGAAGAACCATATTCTTTATTTAATTAGAATAGAATATTAATTTGTTGACATCTACGGCTAATAATCCCTATCAATAAATAATGGTTTTCATTACCTCCCCGATGACGTCATTGAGGATAACAAGTTAAAGTGACATGAACATGTGCACTGAAATGTATGCATATATTATGTTTAGGGTTTAAAGGCACATAGGCACACTCCTGGCTATATAGTGTCGAGTAAGTGTACGTATTCCAAGAAAAATAAAAGCAAAAATTGAAAGCCTTTAAAATTTCGAGTCAATGTTTTGCTATAAACCGCGCACTATTCAAAGACCTTCTCAGGATGAATATCATGATGAAACGTTTCCCAAGGCAAAAAAGGTTGTCACCATTAGCCATCCCTTAGGACTTGGAGAAAGGCACACCGGACCCATTCTTCATCCCCGAGTTAAGGGATTGTCTGAATATTATTATTAAAAGCTGGTACAAAAATTTTCCAGAGAGGGTCTAACGAACGATATATAGATTAGAAATTAACAAAGGGTACCAATTCACAAGGTAAGCCACTAAGCCCATTCTAGGCAAATCTTAGAATCTAGATATATTACTGTAAATTATGTCACTATGCAATTTGTCCCCTTATTAGATAAAGATCAAAAATCGATATCAAAAATAATTTTTTTTAAAAAATCAGTTTAAAATTTAAAATAATTTTTAAAAAATTACCTTACTTAAAAAAAATTCAGTTGAAGAATCTAGTAATATAAAAACTACGTTTACTGTATTTTATGATAGACCTAGGTAGAAAATCGATCTCATAACATCCAGTTTGATAAATATTCCAACATTAAAACAAGCGGACTAAACGTACAACATTTTCCGCATTGTGTGATACTTTGTCACAGTTGCGAAAATAAACACGTATAATCCAGTGTACAAAGTTTGAATTGCACGAAATTATATTGCAAAAATTGTATGGCCAACTTGATATTTCTTTCGAAATTATTCATTATGGGCTTAACATCCTTTTCAATATGTATTTAGCAATTGCAAGTATTCTACATAAGGGGTTTAATTATGGAAAAATATCTGGAAACTTGTAACTGTCTTAATCTTCTGTGCTATTTCTACTGAATACCTTGCGTATTTTCCACTGAATACGATACATTTTCTCTACTGAGTACCATACATATATCTACTGACGATCCTACATATTCTCTACCGAGTACTCTATATATTTTCTACCGAGGACCCTATATATTTTCTATTGAGTACCCTACATATTTTCTACTGAGTACCCCATATTTTCTCTACTGAGTACCCTACATATTTTCTACTGAGTACCTTACATATTTTCTACTGAAACACCTACATATTTTCTACTGAGTACTCTACATATGTTCTATTAAGTACCCTACATATTTTCTACTGAGACCGTTACATATTTTCTACTGAGACACGTACATAGTCATTAATTCAGGATGAATAAAGGTGTTATTCTCAAATTTAGAAATTGATAAAGTAGAGGAAGGAAATATACGCAATAGAAAGAAAGATCACTTTTTCTTCTTAGATAAAGATCAAAACTAGATATAAAGAGTAACTAAAATTATCAGTGCCCCCCTCCCCCCCCAAGGATGTATTAAACAAAACATTTAACAGATTAAGCAAAGGTTATATATGGATGTTCGCATTAATATATTGCTCTTCGTGACTCACGGTATTAATGTTAGGGAAGAATGGGAACCAGTCTAAAAAAGATGAACATAGAATAAATATGGGCTTGTCTGACAGGTTGATAACGAAAATAAGATGTTAGGGAAAAGAATCTTAAGAGAGCTTAATTTAGTTTTTATTGATGGGATTTCAGTCTTTTTACAGAATTAAATTTGGATAACTCATTACTGAAATTAGCACTTGTCTTTTTGGTGCGTAATAGAAAACTCATTTCAAACACATGTAGTTCCAGAAAATGCCGCGGCTCATATGGTTTACTGTACACAGAAGCTGTCAGAAATCTCAAGTTCTTGAATATGTAACATCATGGTGTTAAGTACAGATTTTCTATGGGAACTGAATTAGTACAGCGAGTCTTTCAGTAATATTTCTCATGACGTCACCTCGTATAGGGGAAGTCACTCTTAGATACGCAAAGTGCGACCTTTTGAAATAGACTCCCTTTCTCAAATCATAATTGTTTGAAAACTATTTCTCAAGTCCGAAACTGGAGGAGCAATTTTTTTTTATTTCCTTCAAGAATTCACATTTAGTTTCGTATCAAATATCCCTGTTTGTGGACAGTAAATCTGAACATCATGTATACATATCCCAAGGATTTTTAATCTTTGCTTTGGCGTTAGAATGAAACAAGTCTGTTTGCGCGGGTAGGTCTTTTTCCTCCGTTGGAATGCTGAACTTACAATGAGTTTCTATGGGAACGATATCTGAATGCCCCCAACCTGAGAAACCAATTCAAAAAGAAAGAAAAGCCCCCCCCCCCCCAGCTTATTTAATGGTTTAAAGGCATCAGATTATATATAGGAAGGAGATAATAAACTGGCTCTAACAGGATGAAGCCGGGTTGGGATTGGAGTTAACGAATACACTGGAAGCAATTTCGTGAATTAGATTTTTAGTTATAATGTACTTTAAAAATGAATGAATACTCGTGCGCATAAAATCCAATAATGGATTTAGCAAAATGATACGCACCGAGTTCAACAACTGATAGAATAAAGAGATATTATTCATAAAGGAACTAATTAAAACACGTAACTTCAACGAGTAATCAAACTAGAATCACAGTCTGAAACTTATAAACAAACATGATTGATATCTGGATCTATCATCATGGATGATCAATGTATAGAATTTATATACATATGAACAATGTTTCATTCTATCACCAAGGGTGATCAAAGTATAGAATTTGTAAAAGAAAAAAAAAAAACAAGAATATGAATAATGTTTCAGCCACAAGTATGATGAATGTATTATTGATTTTCACTCATACAGCGATATTGAATTAATGATTTATTTTAAAATAGACACATAAAGAAACAAAACTGTTAATCAAGAGAAACAATGAGAAACAATAAGATAATTAATCAGTTAAGGATTAATAAAAAAAGGAAACAATTTTAAAAATAAACTTACGACATTTTTCTCCGGAAGCACTTCTATAAATTTAAATAATTTAATAAAACCATTGATTTTATTAGTTCGATACAAAATAATGAAAGGAATTCATCCACTAATCTGTCGCTAGATGGCGTGTGTTCTGTTATGAGATTTATAGACTGTTACTCCTCTCCAGACGGCTTTTGTTCAAGAGAAATTTTAAAACAGGGAACCAGAAGGGTACTAGTGCACACAAGTTTTTTGGAGAAGTAACCTTAGACGAGGTCATTTAAAACATGAAAGGCCGGTTTAAAGGCGGAGTAAATGGAGCAATTGATCTGGGGTACAAACCAGGCTCTTGTGGGGGGGGGGGGTTTACGCAAAACAGTGAAATATATTGGGGGGGGGGCTCCCATTTGAAATTGCTCCAGGGTCTCCTACTAGTTTAATCAGGTATTGAAATCATATTGTATTTATAAAAGGAAAATTCCGCCCATTCAGTTTTTCAATGTCGCCTCGACTTTCCAATGCCGAGCAAAGAGAAGGTGGGAAAGATTACAAAGGTAATCGAAAGTATTAATCAAAGAAGTCAAATGAATAAGTGGCCAATCCACATGTGTTGAACTAGGGAGGACCATTCCTGTTCACTCCAAATTATATACCAAACACAATAAAATCTTATCCATGAATATAGTACCAGTTATAAATAAAATTTACATGGATTTATAACTGTTCTAAAACTTGAGTACTGCTAAAAACGGACGTGGCATAAATGAAATAAATAATTATGATGCGCTGTCTATCTGTAATATAATATCATTAATAATATACATATAGTTTACTTGAATATGCAAGTTCTTCTATGCAAACGCATGATGAAACCCGACTCATAAAGGATAACTCATAGTTAGATTAACAGAATATTCCACATGTATGTGGGCAGGGCAGGATAATATAACCAGAAAGGGTAAGATCTGAGTCAAAAGCTTCGTCGCCTGTACCAACCTAACTCCCCGTGGGTTAGATTTCCTTATCACGTGCACATAAATATGGAAGATTCTTCATTTTCTTCTAGCAAACAGCATGCACGCGTTAAATATGTGCATCGATGATATCATGAAAAATAAAGTCACAAATGAAACCCGTGAACCTATTTAAAAATGATTTGAGAGTGATTTATGCAACCAAGTAACAAGTCCTAGGAAAATTATCCGTTGGACGAGAAAAGCAATGTCAACACTAAAAGAGTGCTTCTGGAAATAAGGCGCAAAACTACACCTCACATACTGTTAAAATACGCTCAGATAGCTGCATTCACTCACAAGGAAACCATAAACTGAAAGAACGAACTTTGTATTTGCATTGTCTTAAAACCAATATCCAACCAGGTCACCAAATTCAATCTGGCTACTGTTTCACTAAAATTCTCAAAATTTCTCCTCAAATTGGGATTTTACATTATCATGCTTATGATATTTGTAGACAATATCAATATTTTTGTCAGGTGCAGAGATAGTGGAAGAGACGTAATATCACTGTTTAGTTTGAAAATTTAACACACAGAAATCTTTTTTAGTTTGAAAATAAAATAGATGAGGAAATTCTCAAAATGTCTTCCAAAAAGAGGCAAGACACATTTGAGGAAAGTTGAAGATTTTAGTATTATTGTAATCCAGAGATTCTGAAGAACGTTCTATGAAGGAAAGAATAAGTAATTGTTACCAATCAAGTAGTAAGAACGATATTCAAAAGTCTGAATTTGAGGAAGACATTTTAAGATATTTAGTGAAACTGGGGTATGTTTGTTATAATTTAGTTCGAAAAGCCGTTTGTTGTGGACTCGAATAGTATTGATTAAGTTCTGTGACGTAAACGTTTTGAGAACGAGGCCCGTATAGCTATGAAGGTAAAAGAAGTTCAAATGTGCACTATATCTATATTACTGTACTTAAGAGATTCTTCCTCCATTACATATCATTCTAGGCAGAGAATGGGTTTCGGGCCCGGCACAATAAAAATAATGTTTCGTTTGACAGCGACATTGAGATGTTCTCCACTTTTATTTGCCAACCTTCAGATTAATTTCAGATGGACTATTTACAGTTGCATGAGCCACGCTGACCGCTCTCCAGGTTTATTTATAGGAAGCAGCAACATATGCAGATTTATATCATGGTCACTTTGCTCAGTCAATTTGTTATGTACCAGAGTGGAAAATATGCACAAATTGCTGATATTATGCAAAAGAAATCAACAACAAACAAAGAAATTTAAAGGATTTTATACAATTTTGTTAGAAAAATAGTGGAATATACATCACAAAAGAAGAAATGTATAAATTATTGAAAACGTCAGCTTCATACCGACTTTATATTACAGAAAGGTACATACAGAACACATGTGATTTATAAAATAACATTAAAATTATTCAAATAACTCACTCATGGAATATAAACATTTTTATATGCCGATTTATAGATTAAAATTTACTTTCAAAATGAAAATACATGCATAGATATTCGAGGTAACGATCTAAAAATATCAACTTGAAATAGTACCTGACTGCGAATAATGGAAGTCCAATTTAAGAGTTGAAAAGTTTGAGCAACGTGGTAAATTTGTCAATAAAATGCTGAGCTTCAAAAAAAAGCATATACATTAAACAATAGTCCTTCTAAAAGACAAATACTCTATAAGCAGAAATTTGTAGGGGATAAGATGAAAAATCTTTTTCTTAGCACCTTTTATTCATCTTGAAGATGAGTATTAGAATCATATGGAATATTTTGGATCGGAACGCCATCACATCAAGCTTCATCGGAACCCCATCACACCAAGTTTCATCGGAACCCCATCACATCAAGCTTCATCGGAACCCCATCACACCAAGTTTCATCGGAACCCCATCATACCAAGTTTCATCGAAACCCCATCACACCAAGCTTCATCGGAACCCCATCACACCAAGTTTCATCGGAACCCCATCACATCAAGCTTCATCGGAACCCCATCACACCAAGCTTCATCGGAACCCCATCACACCAAGTTTCATCGAAACCCCTTATAATATATTTAAGTTATTAAGTTCACAAGGTGATGAAATCTGTTTTATGACCTTAAACCTTGAACCTGTTAAAACTGTAGTAATTACTAAACTTGAATCATACCGTTTAATGGGAACTTTTAGATTTGTATTAGATGAATTTAGCGGTCTATGATTTTTTTTTCAAATGAGATACACCTCCAAAATTTTTTAACTAGGTATATTCCTACTTTTGCACATTATTATGTTCACAAGCGAGAAGGTTCAAAGTTAGAATCATGTCAACTGGCCTTGAAAACAATGTTGCAGAATGCTGCCTATTAAAAATATCTGACATTTTGTCGAAATGCAGATTAATCTTAAGTTTGGTCAGGATCCATTTGCATTTGTGCAAGCTAAATAAAGTGGAAAAATCTAAGATATTAACCTTCAAATTCACCCCAAGGTCACGAGGACAATTTCTTATCAATGTCCAGTAAGACATTACTGAGATATAACAAGACGTCGAATTTAATCAAAATCAGTCCCTATTTCATGCTAGAGTGTTAATATATCAATTCATAATAATAACTTCACATTGGACTCAAAGTTATACAACACTAAAAATCAAACTTATTTGGGATGGAACGGATATGCAGTAAAATATAATAAAAAATATACAGTGACCATTGACCATAGGCACAGGTCATAGAGGGATGGTTATCGCTGTTATAAATTGGTGAACGTTTATATCGCTGTTTGTTCATGAATATTCAAAGCTATAGTTTGCCGTACAGCAGGAGTTGGCAACATATTTTACATTGCGTGCCACTTTTTTCCAGGTTAATTACACAATAAACGAGCGTGTGCCACCAGTAAGAGAGTAACACTGTTAAAATCGAGATTTTTGGTTACCCTTCGCGTGCCACACAAAACCTCTTCACGTGCCACCTTGTTGCACACGTGCCGTAGGTTACCGACCCCTGCCGTACAGTGTCGAAGATGGGTATTTGATCGGTTTCCCATCAATGAAAATAGAAAGAATATATTTAACGCATGAACAGTGCAGCAGGACATAGACTGACCCGATAGTCATTCACTGCGGTGACAAATTTGTTGAATTCAGCTTGACCCGATCCCACACCAGACTGATTTACAACCTGAAGCACGAGTAATTCAGTTGTACTTAACCATGGTAGATACACAGAAACAAAACAACATGACTTAATAATACTAAAAATTTCCAAGTTTATAATTTCTTGTTCAAATTATATACATTTACCATTCAGTATGCATGACAACGCTGTAATCACTTTATGTACCCGTTGTGCTCAATTACACCATGTATTTGGGTAATATGACCTCAAATTAGCACAGCAGAAACTATACATGGTAATTAATTATCACTGACAGGTGTAACTACATTATATTATTGTAATTACAAATATGTAAAAAACATGTATTCAGCGGCTACTAGAACAAACATGCTGTTCTTTTAATTTCAAATCTTCACCAAAATTAACAAAGTCGAAATGGTTCACTTCAGTTTTGAATTAACCCATTAAACATGTAGTTGTAAAGCTGAGGTTACTAACCCCTAACACCAGTGACAATTATGGTTTGAGTAGATGACAACTGTTGCGTGCAGACACCTGGACCGCGGTTAATGATGTAGGCCACGTCCTTCTATTACCCTGACTTAGCGTTTACATTACAATAAATCACATAGGTATGTATGTGATCCCGCGGATTTTAATCCGTGAAAGTTGCCAATATGCGACCACACAAGAGGACAAAATGACGGGGAACAGAATGTTGTGACCTATATCAGTAACCAATAAAAGCAAGATTATCACACTTCTTGGTAGACACGAATGTTCATTATCATAATAATCTTCAAGGTAATGTTTTTAGTAAGGCCTATACTAGTTTGATTGTGGTTATACTACACTTATTTCTGGGCTGCTAAAACAAACAACGGATTATTGATCGCCATTTCACAGCGTGGATATTGTCCTCAGGCCGAGAATAGTTTATGCTGGTAGAGAATATATGTTATACTTGCAGAGAACATTTTATATTAATTGTGGCATAAACAATTTTATTAAACAATTACCGCGGTATATATAAATGGCAAAAGCTTCCCTTGTTGGTGCGTATGGTATTTAGAAAGAAACTAATGGAGATATCTAATCGGTGCATTATTCTTCCAGAACATTCGAGTGTGCTCAGCGTCACAGAAAAGATTAAATCACTGTTTTCTTTGAATGCATCATACAGATTCAAAAGATGTTATATGACGTTTTGAATACATATTCAAAACATAGCGATGAAAATAATCAACTCAGTAATTATCTTCGAGCAGCAGTTTCTGACTGATCATGTAAAGTAAAAATCAAAACAATCTATTGACGGAATCTGCAATTAGAGAAAGCTTTTCCCTAAGCATTCCTACTGTGATTCAACTAAGACAAACCGCGCAACTGCGTGGAAGGCGAATACCAAGCCATATGCGAGTTGCGAAAAGCCGACATACTTGCGTTGTTAGGACCCATAATTGCACCAGATCAACTGGTTGTCCCAGATAATCCACAACTGGTCACTAATACAACAACAACAACAGTACAACAAATAAAACAATTTGCACGCTAGCGCATTATGCAACAAAATCTAACATACTACATTATTAGGTATTACAGCTGCACCGAGTCAGACTGAGAGGAAGCTTCGTGCAATTGATACACGATTAAATATCCAAATTCCTCCACAAGCTTGACAAGCCGAAACTGTAGGCGTGGTCGATAATGAACAAATATTAGTCCACTGCATGTGTCATCGCTACTGTTGATACTGTGTATGTGTGCCGTCGCCATATCAAACATACAGCTGCTGAAACAGCACCCAAATTATAGTTTCACAAGCGCAGTGGTGAATTAGAAAATCAAGTGGCAATCATCCAACAAATATATAAACCAGGCAACTTCTATCAAGAATGATTCCTGGAATTGTATCAGTGTTAAAACGCTCTGGTACTTCAGAAATTAAAGCTGATAGTATTCTCAATGCGCATTTAATTATTCCGTTAAATCGCAAATCATTAGACAAGGATGGATATAAGATCACAACCCCATGATTTCATGGTGGTCAACTTATAATATTAAACCGTAAAGACAACAAGGCTATCAATGATTAAATAATAAAAAAAGGCATTGAAAAGGTTCTTAACACGTTGGAAAATACAACAACATAGGAACGAGATGCAAGCAAGCTGAAGTGCATATTTTCTCGTTAAAACCGATTCCAACACCAGCCTGTAAACCGGCGCGGTTAGTGATAAATATGAAAACCGTCGACCACCGATGTTTTAAATGAGTGCTTTTGTCGATGTTGCGTGCCGCAAGTGATCACACACATCAGCCTCGAAAATACCAACAACACCTTGGTGAACTTTAGTTTGGAAACATAATTTGCTGTAGAGATTACTGATTTTACTAACTTTGAACGAGTCAACCTTGATATCGCTATCAATGCTTTTTTTCGAGTAAAGGTCTGCAACCACTTCGATTATCACCAAATACAGAAAAAGACGGTTTAATATTGATTAGTTATTATTAAATGATTCAGAGTCGAGGTATCATTATGCTTGGGTAAAAAATTTCTCAAGAATGGTATACTGCCATAGAAACCAAACGGGTAAAACGTATCTATGAAGACGTTGCATGCATGTATTTAACACGCAACAGCTACTCACTTATTACGAGTTTTATTGCAGTTGAATCAGTGAAAAGCCGAAACGAATGCAAAATCCGATGTGTGCTTGCTTGCGAATGTGTCTGAAGCATTTCGCGACATTACTGTGAGAATGTACAAGCTCGATGCTGCGCACATCACCGGGAATGGCCTTCGATACGTAGTCATAGACGAAAATCGAATTGGAACTGCTCACTGATATTGATATGCATCTGTTTATTGTTGCTCACTTCGTGAAGGAATGTCAATGGCATGCCATCAACAAGCGCATGCAAACAACCCAAACATAGACGGATATGACCCCAAAACAGTAACAGCGTGTATCTTGATACCGATAATCTTTATGGGTAGTCAGTTATGTAGCAGATGGATGCTGGCGGGTTTACGTGCATTGATCTCGTGTAAACTGACAAACAGGTACAATAGCAATATCGACCACGGATATTTCTTTGAAGTTGATCTCGAGTACCATGAAGTACTTCGTCACACCCATAATGATTATCCTTTGGAACCAGAAGCGTAACTAGTGACCCACGAGTGGATGTCCCTTTACAAGTGTACAATCGTTGACGAATCAAGACATATATTTACTGAATGTACCAAGCTTGTCAAAAATCTAATGACTCAGTATCAATTATCTAATACACGAACGAAATCCGCACTTGTATTTGCGATTGAGAATGCGTATATGTAAAGTACATTGGGTACCTGGATTTCGCCGCCAAGTTTGGATGGCTCCTTATGTCCAGATGAATACAGATTATAACTGACTTTGAAAAGACTTCTTCATGCTCATGAATAATTCTGTATTTGGCAAGGCCATGGAGAATTTAATAAAGTGAATTCTATCTGTTCATGATAGTAAACAAGATAATCTTCGAAGGCTTATTGTTGACCGGGTATTTGAACCTCGAAGGATCTTTAATAGCCGACATCCTTTAGTACATAGTAAATAGAACTTAACCCAAACGATAAATGTTGGCGATCAGTGCTAGACTTGTTGAAGCTGCTCAAGTACGAGTTTTATTACGACAAGATCAACGCGTTTTACCAAGATTTTGTCAGGATGCTTTATAATGACACAGATTCCCTGTTGATGCATATAACCACCAACAATGCTTATTCAGATATCTCATCACAGTTCCATGTGGTTGGACCGCACAGTTCCATGTAGTTGAACCGCACAGTTCCATGTGGTTGGACCGCACAGTTCCATTGGTCAAACCAAAAATATTCAAAAGGCAAACATCATTGTTGGGCCAGCGGATCTAGCGTATTGACTGCTATATCTGACGAGTCCAGTAATCGTCGTGGCAATGTCAACGTTGTCAAGAATTGCTTCGATTGTCTTCCTATCTAATAATAATGCAAATTCTCAACCGTATACAGTTAGGCGGCATCGACTACACACCAACCATGCTAAAGATGCAACTGTATAAGCTGTAGTTGTAGGCACTAACTACTTTTACGATGGTGGATTTACACTGCGTCAAGCACATATATCTGGGATTTGCCGAGATATCCGCAAGTTTATTTTTGGAGATTGACACACAGTCACGTTAACTCATAAGAACAACGTAAGCGGGACTGTTACATGGGAATGAAATATCCAACACGGTCTTATCGCACCAAAACATGACATTTCACACAATAGGTCGAGACAATGACCAATCCAGTATCAAGATGATACATGACTACTTAGAAGTGACTGAAGTTTCTTTGTGGTTAAACGATCATCAGAAACCCTCTGAAGAAAGTCTGTTTGACTCCACAACCATTTATACTGCATGTGCATCTAACAATTTGTGATCGTATTTGGCACCAAAACACTGACTCAGGTATGCATTATTCACATCACGACTTTATTACGTTGTACCAGATTTAATACACTTTATTGGAACAAATGTTGTTTAGACAGTCCGTGGTTGACATGTACTTTCATGCACGTCAAGGTGCGGCTGGTGTGGATGGTTAACAATAATATGCTGCTGTACTCTCCGACAAGACTTTGTTGTTTGAGGGCGCGGGTGGTCGAATGAGGGTAGAAAATGGACAGATTAATTGAGCCTGTTACGTTTTCAAATAATAATGTCCTAACATGAAGTGAAGGTTGGCCTTAGCGAAAACTAATCTTGATTTTACTTGTGAGGTTAAAGTGAGTCAAATATTTCGGAGGTGTCTTTATGCAGAATGAGTTTGCGTCGATGGTGCCATGTACATATTAAGAAGACACTGTTAAGCTGGATTTGACAAAAGGAACTGTCACTCATTGGGTTGTATGCGCTGTAACACCCAATTATGTATTATATTTCGATTCATATTGGCTCGCACAACCACTTGAAGTTGTTGTTTATTTAACCCGAGGCGAACAAAATTGTCTACCACTGTTATATTCAACTATACCGATGCAAACTCGGTCGGACAGGCCAATATGTGACGATCTTGTTGCTAAAGCGTTGCAAGCACTTGTGGGAATCCCAAACACCGCAAACACTTATGGAATTTACATTAATGTATGCTCAACATTATATCTATTATCCATCAGACCGCTCCGGTGGCCTAGAGATTAGAGCGTCCACCTCAGGTGCGGGAGGTCGCGGGTTCGAACCCCGGCCGAGTCATACCAAAGACTTATAAAAATGGTACTAACAGATGCCTCGCTAGGCGCTCAGCATTAAGAGGTTAGTGTTAGGACTGGCTGGTTTTAGGATAATGTGACTGGGTGGGACATCATGCTACATGTCTGCGGCAAGATGCCACAGTGCTAGGCATCACTGTAAACTGCCACACTGCAGACATCGTAGCGATATGACTGAAAAATTGCTAAAGCTACGTAAAATGTCCAAATCACACACACACACACACACACACACACACACACACACACACACACACACACACACACACACACCCCTACTGTTTATCCATTAACATTTACTAATGTTACTCAGTCCAACGAAGCGCTGATGTGGATCTGAGTAGCTTGGTGATATTTTTCCGCTTGTGGATAACTATTTGCTTGACAACTATAACGTCCGAAGACCCTCGTATACACTCAAATATAATTGTTAAAGGCCAAATAGAAAACAACCGTTGGGACCATCATGATGTACTAATTCTAACTCCTGGCCAGCTTGAGATGACCGCATTAACACGTGAAAATAAAACCGCTTGGTCGTTGACTACACCACCATACGCGAAACCACACGGGGAATGCTTCTACAACGATGAAGTGGAATTCATTGCAGAATCCAACCTGGTTAATTCTTCAATTAATATGTTACATCTACATTGACTCAACTGAGAAAAGAAATATTTCGACTGTTATTCAACATGGATGCGATTGTCCGTGTCACAATTCTTGGCCGAAGATGACAACGATCGTTTCAGACATTATTCAATGACATAATTGGTTTGTTTCTATAGTAACATGGTACTATGCCCCCAGAACATAGAAATTCCGAGAATTGAAATATTTCCCAAGTAGATATATTCTATGATTATATGACAGTTGTCCCAGTAATAAGGGTAAGTGGATAGAAGCGAGTGTGCGTGTTGCACCTGATAAAGGTCGGCTTGTCAAGCAATTGTAATACACAATTACATTATTATTCTATCACAAACCCTCAATGTTACCGAGGCGAAAAATAATCGAAGCGGAATAAGAATTGAAAGATGAAGTCAGCAAGAAAACGGCGTTAATCATGATGCGATCTGTGGGATTGCTGCGGAATTAACTATTTGCCTGGGTGTGGCGGGAATCACTACCACGACAACCATCATAGCTGGAGCTATTGACATTGTCTGGGCTATATCGAAAGTAACCGGTGTCTCTGGTGGCGGTAGCAAAATAATTTCGATATGATTGCATTCGTGAATACATATTTATTCAGAACTTTTCGAGGCAGAACAAAGTATTCTCAATACGATTAGTACACTGCAATCGGAGGAAATCGAGGATAAAATAATGAGCATGACCGAGTTCGAGAATATTTTTACGGAAATGGAAAACCACTTCGAGCAGAGACAAGGAACCAAAGTGTAGCGGGGTTATGGAAAGTAAAATTCGAGTCATTTCCTTTCAAAACAAGAAAATATATAAATTCCAAAATCAAGTATTGTATTTATCACGTCACAATCACAAATACGTGTCTATCATTAGTAGTGGTTTAATGGTGGTTTTGTCGGTTACTGATTGAGATCACATCATTCTATCATCCTTAGTCTTGTCCTCTTCTATGGTCGGATTTTGGAAACTTTCACTGTTATCAATCTACGGTATCACATACACACGAATGTGATTTATTGTAGTATAAGCACAAAGTCATGAAGGAGAGAAAGCCGTGACCTATATATCATTAACTATGGTTCAAACCAACCAGTAGAACACTACTACTGTGCATGTGTTTTCGCATACATTTATAATGGTTATTTCGAAATAGTTTTCCACTTCACCATTTTTTGAGAAGTTATAAAAACCAAAACAAAATTAATTTGCTTGTTCTAGTTGCAATTCATTTCATATTTTACCAGTTTGTAAATACATTGATGTCTTCTGAGCTTCTATCCGTTAGACTTAATTAAAATGTATAGTTTCTGTGCTCATTGGAAGTCATATTACCCAAATACATAGTGTAATGAACAAAATGGGCATGAAAGCCTTAACGTGTTGAAACCAGTCATGCGTATTGCGAGTAAATTCCCATCAGGCAAAAAGAGTGTGTTCATACGTAACATGCGCATTATAACTCGACGAGACCTAAGAAGGTGCTACCTCACTCCTACTAGCTGTGAATCAAGAAAATCACTTGACTTGATCCGAAAGTACTTTTTTTGCTTGACATTGTGGTAGTGAGGTAACACATGTTCAATTACGGTACATGTAACTAAACGTTAATGCGCTGATAGTGACCATTTAGTCATGATACGCTCAGCTGGTTTCAGTAATACCTTGACCAACTACAGGGTCAAAATTCAAACTAAAGTATAATGATAAATAAATAGTTTTGAAAGTAAATGTAAAATATGAAATTGCTAACATTGTTAAGTGGTCGAATAATTCTGACATAAAACTGCATGCGCGGTATTGTTGGAGGAGGTTTATCAACGAGACAGTATCCATGTATCACTATCGGATTTCAGGTGCCATGATGCCCTTGTGTGTTGTTATACTTATCCCATTTTGTGTATTGACTTTAAGCATGCAATCTAGTCACACAGAATAATGAAATTTTCCGAGCAGAAAAATTGGATGTGCCCGCTTGCTCTTATCAATCATTCATAGCGATAGAATAACGATGCCTGCAAAGGGAATTTCTTAACTCGACTGTTTCATAGTAAGCCCTATATTTTCTCATTTGCGTATAAATCAAAATACGGTTCAAAATCTGAGTAATTTTCTCGCAGTTATTTGGCAAAGATCTGGTAGTTCGCTATAATGGTTATTTATCAATAGATCTGTGAAGTTGGCATGCGTTTCACCGAACATTTAGCTCACCTCGGCCATTTCTGTGAGCAAAAATATAGCTCGTTTGCATGTCGATATAGTGATTTACTGAGAAATCAAACGTTTTGTTCCGCAGAAATATCTCCACAAAAATAAACATCAATATATTCGGATAACCTCGGCTATTTCTGCAATTTAGTTGGCTGTAGGACTAACCAAGAAGTTGCGAATGAACAAATAGTATGATGCATTTGCAACTTTTCTGGTTTCGTAAGTAGCCGAAGTGGTCCGAATGGCAACTCGGCATACATTCTGGTGTAATTCGCGGGTTTGACCTCAAAGATAGGAATGCCGACCGGATTGACCGCTTCGCTAGGGAAAAGTGAAATTGCAAGTGAAAATTTAAAGTGTTATTTAGGAGGAATTTATTTAAGAACAACAAATCATGCATAGTTTTTTTTTTTCCTGGTATCAACGTTCGCCGAATCAATCGGGTGTGTTGAAACTCTCACCCAGACTCGGGCTTTAATGACACCCTTAGGATTACGCGAACGTTGATACCAAAAACAAGCATCTATGATCCCTATTTTGAGAACCTGCATTTGTCAGATATGCGGTTTGTTTCGATCTTTGGGACAGCGTGGGCCATCATAATCCGAAATCAACATGGAACAGTAAATGTGCAAAAAAGGTCAATGTTCCTAATTGTCAATACAAACAGAAACACGCTTATACGAATAACTTTTGATTTATCCTAGAAAATGGTGAAAAACACGGCACACATACTCTACGGCCAGAAGCGCTAGAGACTGTGATAGGTCATCTTCGCTAGCCAAGGTTCCGATATGTTAACCATATCTACACCTTGGTGGATCGAGTCCATTAAAGTTATATGTTCCCCTTGTCTCAATCGTGCAGGAACAGTGTTCAAATTTGAGCAACTTAATTTTGATTGGATGCAGTAGCTTGCCGCCACATCGAATGAAATATACAGACCCGAAGCAAAGAAATATCTGCTCGATCCGCCAAGGTCTAGCGAAGATGATGATAGGTATGAATGTGATATTACACGTTTCTCCAATTAGTGGAAGACAATGCATGTGAACTGTAAGTTAAAAATAATCCTGCATCAATCTTATAATATATGCAAAATTTAACAAATATATAAGTGAAAAATAAAAAATATGTTATGAATTGATTAGCAAATTATATCTATAAACATCTGATCAGGCGTAGCCAATTTTAAGACATGCAAAATTACAGCATTCAAGTACGTCAGATAGCTAAATAATGCTGACATTATCAAAAACTAACTGGATGAATTCAAAACATGTTTTACAATACGTACTTTTCATTATACATCGCTCTGATCACTAATAATAGTGTTTATGTAGTATGTTTATTAATATAGGCCACTGGCCCATGATACATATCCATACATCATGCGGAACAAAAAGATGTTATAATGCCTAAGAAAAGAACATCGATCTCTGAAAATAACGTTTGAGACACATAACTGAGCAATTTCACAGACAGACAGACAGACTATATATATATATATATATATGTGTGTGTGTGTGTGTGTGTGTGTGTGTGTGTGTGTGTGTGTGTGTGTAAGAGATTAAACAGACGTGATGTATTCGCAAGGAGGGACAATTATCATTTCAATAATACTAAATGTTTCACCTGAATCGAATCTTGAAACATTCAACCCGTTCTTTACACACACCCCACCACCACACCACCCACCTTTTGTTTCTTAAGTTCACTGCAGTTTCAACACATGAAATTTCGACTCGGTAATTGTCAATTACATTTATAGGCTGATCACCAACATGATCAGTTTGAAAGCAGGGAAGATGTAGGTTTTGATTCTTGTCTCCCACATTACAATAGATCAAAGTTAGTAATGATTTCACTATATAAATGTAGATTAATGTCGAGGGCATCGAACTCAGTCGACTAGAAAATCAGGGATATATTTATGAAATATAAAATATACATTTTCGCAGGATACTAATTTAATAATTCTCTGTTGCATATAAATTATACATGGCCTTGCTGCTTACAGTACGCCACATTTACATACTAGTCAACATAGGTTAAAAAAGAATGACCACCTAGTTTGACTTTTCATTAGAGTATTTAGAAGGAACTAGTACACAGTCAAAATAAGATATCAACAACAACAAACACGAATACCTTACTTAGTTGCAGAAAGTTGTCATTGATGATTAGAAAAGTACTTCAAGAAAGATTCACTTCTCTCCGGGAACTCTTCGTTAAGATTTCAGCACCCAGCTCTGCTGATTCCATGCTAGTTTCGTACATTCATAGATGCATTGGTTGTGACTGCGTAGCAAAAATATGTTTCGTCTAATTTTGGCATGTTAAAGTTGGTACAAATTTAATCTGTATGATCACTAATTCATGGTTAACTAAAATTGAAGTATGAATCAGTAATACTTCATCCTACTGGATTTGCAACAATCAGATAAGATTCTCACAAAGATTCTTCTGATAATTAATGCACTTTACAAGTGATTGTCTTATTCTGATAATTAATGCTCTACAGGTGCTTGTCTTATTTTGATGATTAATGCAATGTACATGTGATTGTCTAATTCTGATAAATAATGCTATTTACAGGTGAGGTGCTTATCTTACTTTGATTATGCCCTTTTAGCAGGTGCTTGTCTTATTTTGATAATTAATGCAATTTACAAGTGATTGTCTTATTCTGACAATTAATACTATTTACAGGTGCTTGTTTTATTCTGATAATTAATGCAATTTACAAGTGATTGTCTTATTCTGATAATTAATGCACTTCACAAGTGACTGTCTTATTCTGCTTCAATAGCCCTAACAAGTTTTTCCCACTCAAACCTGTTCACAACAAAACAGACAATATGCTGAAGCTCTTCGGGAACCACCTTTTCACGAATGACCTTTTCATCTCCTGACACTGTTACCACGGGAATGACTTTGCCTGTGCCAATCAAAAGCTTCTTTATAAGAGCTGAATGCATTTGAAAGCGACAGTGTTGATCTGTCTTAAAGTTTTCGGTGAGCACCAAAAGCACTTTAGAACTTTGCCCTACTTTTTTTTCGAATGCATCAATAATTGATTCTCCAGGCTCAAAGTCCCTCATTTTGAAACAACCTTTGAAGCCATATCTGTCCTCTAGTGTTGGGAGTAGTTCAAATCTGACCCAGTCATTGTCCTTGTCGCTATTCATGACAAAAAAGTCATATTCATATTTTGGGAATCGTCGTTTCGGTAGTTCTTTCTGTGCATGTCTTCCAGTAGCAACAGGTGATCCATGTTCTACCCGACAGTAGTTCATGTAGATTTTCTCAAGTTTACGCTCCCTTTCCACCAGTTTCAAGTGCGAGTCTTCGTCGGTAGTGCTAATTCGAGCAAGTTGGTGCAGTGCATCTTCTCTGTCCTCTGTTAGACTTAAGCATCTGTTCAAGGTTTTGTGAAACTGTGGATACTGACCGCGTTTATATGGATTGTTATACATCAAATAGTGATACGCAGATCCTCTGTCTACAAGCAGCCAACATGCTTGGTAATGGAGGTCAGATATATATGCCATGATATGTTGATCAAATAAAGGATCCTCTCCTAAAGCATCAGCTAAAGAATCCCTCTGAAACGCCTCCAACAATGATTTGGCAAACTTGACATTTCGTGTCACCAAACGATCAGCAATATCGGCTGCAAAAAATGGGCAGTACTTAACTATCGATGAGTACAGGGAAACATGATTCAATTCATGTCCACAGTTATCTTTCTTCAATTTGCTTTTTTGACACCGTTTGCATTGGACATCAATAAGACATTCTGACATTTTGTCTAGATACCAAGATCGAAGGGATTCACTTATACTGCAAGAACCTTGGCTTGCCTTGCACGCATTTTCTTGATCTCTCTTTAATGAAAATACATGGGGGTGATCAGAAAGAAGTTTCATACAATCTTCAATAAGATTCTTGTATCGAAAAGGAACAACATGAAGGAGAATGTCAAGGACAGTTTGTGGATGATCCTTAAGATTTCCAGAGACCAGACACCACTGAAATATTTTCTCCAGCTCCACATTCATGTTTTTAATAAGAAACCTTATTAGTATTAAAAATACTGCGGGACGCATGGTCTGCCAATCGGAGGACTTTTCCCTTTGATCGCTTTGCTCCCTGTTGTTGTGAATATCATCTCCTGAGGATATGGTTCTTGCCAATCGTGTGTGTGGTTTTGACGGATTTATGTTCTCATCTGACACAATCTTGGCGTCTTGACATTTATGCTGACCTTTCTTTGATGGATTTTCTTTCGCTGGCTTTCGGTTGATAAACTGTTTGTTAGTCTCAGCAACACGCAACCAGTACAACATGGTTTCAAGCAGATTCTGTTTCTCCATTGCATCTGTCTCCTTTTCAAGCAACTTCATAAAGCACTTCATCATTAAGTTATAACTGAATCTGACATTTACTTTGGCATCCAAACCAAGCTCTACGGCTTGTTGAAATGACTCCATGGCCGGACGATACAGCTTCATATCCAACAAACAATTTCCATGTGCAATGTGCACTACATCAAGTTTATCACCATCGAGATGTTGTAGTGCATGGAGAAAACTTTCAAGAGCTTTTAGATACATGCTTTGCTTTTCTATTTCTTTAGAACAAACATCTCTGGCTTTATAGTGATATGCCTTTCCTAGAGTTGCAAACAAATTTGCTGTTTGGTTTTTCCTAGCCGCACATTCTCCATGTTGTATGGCTCTATTTAGTATTTTCGGATCTTTGTATTTTTTGTACATTTGCAGATAAAGTTCCGAACTAACAGACCATGCAAACCAGTTTCTGTCAAGAGACGTATCTATCTCAAGTGCCTCTTCAATGAACTTTATTGCTTTCGTGATATCTTCATATTTTAGAGTAATCGCATAGCGAACTAAAACTTCTGTGTTTCTCTGATTTTCCAATGCCTTATCAAAACACTGACTGGAATGTGTAAATGTTTTCTTCAACTCTTGATACACATTCAACTGTTTTACAGCATCACATCGTTTTGAAAGAAAACACCCTAGATATGTGTGAGCAATGGAAAGTATATGACTATGTTCTTCAGCTCTTTTGATCAAGTCTTTTAGAGTTTCCATGCCAACCTCGTAGCAAGCCGTCAACTCTTTTAAATTGTTCTCCTCGTTGCATACATTACTCATTCTCTGCAGAGATTTGGCATACCACAAGTCCAGTTGAAGTCTGACAATTTCCAAATCTGGATCCGTTTCATGCACACTCAAATTTTCTAACATTTTCAGGCAATTTTTGAACATTTTCACTGATCTACCGTTTCTCTCAAGCTCATTTGTTTTGGTATGGCAATCAAATAAAACGGCGAATCCTTGCTCTCCGAGAAAAATTACTCGGCTTTTTGTGTTAGTAGCACACTCCATGTATTGCTGATGATATTTTTCTGCCTCTTCCGACTCCCCTAACTTTCTGTATACATAACGCAAATTACAGAGAGCATTTTGATTCTTGTCATCACTTTTTAGAACCTTCTTAAATTCATGACATGCTTTCACGTATTTTTTCTGGTAATAAAGGAAAGCTCCTTTTAGATTCAGAATGGCGTTGCAAGTAAAGACACATTTACACATTTCACAGCGATCAAATGGATTCTTTTTACTGAAGCAGTCATTACAGCGGAAATCTCTTAGAAGCTTGTCCATGACAGCGATGTTGTGAGAAAGTTGGTAGTGACCATAGACGGATGCTGCATTAAGTTGAAGGTCAAGATGCCCTGGACGGACATGCTCTTTTTCTGACAGTTCAATGTCTATTCCGATTTTCCCCAGTATCTGATTATCTGAGCTCATTCTTTGCTTATTCATCTGAAAAATATGTGATAATTTGAGTCACACTCGGTGAATGATACGCAAAGAAAATCTGACCAATAATCGCAGGTGCCGCTTCATATTTGTTCAACTACAAAGTTCTCTTATGGGTTGGAATGACAAATACTGTATGTAATTTCTTGCAAGGGTTTAGCAAATTTCCCACTGATGAATTATTCAATCTTCCCCATAGAGAATAAAAATATTTTATATTTTCTAGCTAAAACAATATCCATTTATTTCTGTCGTTTTCTTTCACGTAAACTAACAGGTAAAATATGAAGACTGACTGACGAGAAAATTTGAAAATATGTTGCAAGCATTTTGCAAGCATGACTTTTGTAATCAACATGGTGAAAACCAGCTGATTGGATATAATCATTTCATTCTTACAGAAAAGACACATAGAAATTCTTAAGACGGGTTCAAAGTTCATATCAAATGTACCTTCAGTAGTTAATGATGAGATCCATGAGTTTCTCTCACTTTGGGTAACATTTCCCACCTATACTCTTTAGTGTGGATAGCTTTTGTAAACTGCAATCAAACCTCGGTAAGCGGAATAATTATTCACAGTGAAAATGCTTGGTCATGTCATCTCATCTAGTTTGCTTGTGATGTAAATATTGCTCTTATATTATATATATATTATATATATATAGTATATATATATATATATATATATATATATATATATATATATATATATATATATATATATATATATATATCAGTTATGACAAAAATCTTCATTTGATGCACAAAAAGAAGTGTGGAGAACTTTGCCAGCTACGTGCAGTTTAGATACTGTATGATCACCATCTAAAAGGGTGTGTTGTTTTTTTTACAACATTTACTTTTATAATGAAGTTTTAGTAGGTTGGGTACAGAAATTATCAAAACTCAAACGTGGTTGGAATTAGATTTAATAATTAGTAATCTATCCATACGCAGTTCAGCCAACACCAGCCACACTTTTATGGTTTAACGCACCATTTAAACTTACCTTCTGAATTGTAATTGTTATTAGAGCAATATGAATTGAACACAAAGGAAACTTTTTGTATCTATATACGACCCGGACATCAGAGAACTTATTTCTAGCATTTATTTCCTGACATTGATGCAGCTACAGGGACTGAACCTTCTGCGTCTATTATTTATGATTGTTATCTTATTATGAACTGGAATGGCAAGTTAGTAGTCGGCTAAATGTATATTAGTGTTTGATATTTTAATTTCGGGCAGAAGTCAGATGATAATGTCTGGTAATTAGGAATTAATTATTCGATTATTCTTGGGTCCACCATGGTAATAATTTTGGCGTTTCTGTTATGCTATTGGTACAGATGTATTCAGCAAGGACAAAGCTTGTTGCAGACTTATGAGCCCTTTCGTGTTTTTACTTTTAGTGTGTTATGCCACGCATGTCATGAAGGAAATAATAGCAAAATAAGTTTTTTTAGTAGTCTGTTAGTATGCAGTGTATTGGTTATTTCCTTTTATAAACTTAAAAGTGATGAACACCAGGCAGACTCTTTGGAAAATGCTGCTCGCACAGCTGACGTCTATTCCTTGACTCAAAAAGTTTCATTTGTAATTAAGTCTTCCTCTCGGCAGGATTTTAGCCAGGAACCATCTTAGTCTGATATGAGCACTTCCAAATATCAATCTGACACAACCTATAAGATTCGAACTTCTGATAAATCCATGTCTTCCTACATGCACTTATTGCAAGAAAAAGTGGGCACGTTATTTTTGATTGTTAGAAGTTAAAAATGTAAGCAACAGAATAAAAACAGACATCTTCCAAATGCTCTTATTTCTAAGAGGTCAAGGTCATGCATATGTATTGTATTTGTTGGGAAAAACCCCACCCCACCCCACCCGTCTGGTTTTATTATGGAAAAATGTTCTATATCACTTATGGGTAATTCTGCCAATCCTGTTCCTATTAAAATATTAAGGGACACGGGAAATTCTCAGTCTTTTATCATCATCAGATACTTTGCCTTTATCTGAGAATTCTTCTAGTGAATGTGCTCTTATTCAGGGAGTAGAGTACGGCTTTACTCAAATTCCACTCCATAATACTAATTTGTCTTCAGACTTAGTTTCAGGACCAGAGACTATCGGAGCTGTGAATTGTTGTTAAGGTTGTTGTTAATCCACTTGTAACTGGCAAGCCTTGTTTCGATCAAAAGGTTGAGTCTATTGGAAATGAAATCCCTTATTTATACCCTGGTTTTAGAGTTACTAGAGCTAAGGAAAAGAAAACTCTTGAGAATGAATTTGATCAGGAAATTATTCCTTTGGCTCACACATTTATTAGTCGGTTTTTTGATGGGGTCTCATTTGCTCCTGGTATGGATCAATCAAAGCGTATTGATCTTTGTGATCTCTTTTTACTATTCATTCCCTCAGTCTTAATCAGGGTGGAAAACGACAATCACTTGACGAACAGGAAAAAGAGTATGAGATCTCATGTTTGTTTCAGAGGGCTATTAGAGAAACTGAAGCAGCAGAGGTACAAACTTGTTATTCTGTGAGACAATTGGGCCCTTATGATAGCATGGAGACACCGAGGTACGAGCTGGTTACGAATGGTCAATGAATTATCAAACTGCTGTTCCTAGGTCATTTCAACAAGAAATTCTTAGTCTAATCTATGTAACTCCCTTAGCTGGTAATTTAGGAGTCAATAAGACCTCTCACAAGATCTTGAATCCTTTATATTGTCTGAACATTAAAAGTGAAGTTTCCAAATACTCTAGATTTTGTCACACTTGTCAAAAGGCAGGTTTTAGTCCCTTTGAACCAGTTTTTGGATATACTGTTCGTGGACTAGAGAAGTTGTTAAGAGAGAAACCTCCTTTAACAGAGGATTCAGAGAATAATCTTCTTGATTATGTCTCTGATTGCGAAGTAGCAACAAATAATCTTGAGACGACTCACTCAAAAGTTAAATTAAGATACGACAAAACTAACAAAGGAACTTTTCAGCCTGGTGAAAAAGTGGTGTCTCTCATGCCCATATATCAAAATCCTCTTCAGACTAGTATTCTGGTCTTTATAGAGTTAAAAAGAAAGTACTAACTTAATTTATATATTCAGACCTCCTGGAAGGCGGAAACGGAAACAACTCTGCCATATAAATATATTAGAGGAGTATGTTGACAGAGATAAACCCTGCTAATCATTCAGTCAACTTAGCTGTACCTGTCGCACACAGTGAGAGTTTAAACGACGACGTGCAACCGAATTATAGTGACTTTGGTTAAACCAGTCCTCAGAATTTGGAAATATTAAAGAATCTGGACAAACAAATTTCATATATATTCATCAATAAGAAAAGAAGGAACTGAAGCAGCTAATATGTGAATATGAATACTTGTTTCCAGATGTTCCAACCTGAACAAACAAAATCTACGATGATGTTGAAACTGAAGATTCCACACCTGAAAAATAACATCTCGGCAGAATGAATCCTCTCAAGCAGTAATGTTCAAAAAAGGAAATTGAATATTTGTTAAAAAATGATTTTACTGAACCAAGCAAAAATAACAATAGTTAACCGTGTATTCTTGTGCTGAAACCAGATGATACCTTCGGTGTGTGCACTGACTTCAGAAAAGTGAACTAAGAATTGATGACTATATTGAAAAAGAAATGAAAATACAAAATATGTCACCAAGTTTGACTTGTTGAAAGATTTTGGCAGATTCCACATACGGACTGAGCAAAAGAAATTTAGGCCTTTGCAACTCCAGATGGACTCTACCAACATAAAGTAGTGTCATGTGAGATGAAAAAAATCTCCCTCCACATTCCAGCGTTTGATGAACATTGTATTATCTGGTATAAACTGCTGTGATGCGATCATCGATTACATCATTATATACAGCGACACCTGGAAAAATCTTCTGGAAACTATCCGGAAATCCGTTGTTCCAATGAGTGAGACAAATTTGACAAATGATTAAGTAAAAGAGAGTTTTGTCCCGCTTGTGTTACATTTTTTGACATATTTTGGGATACGATGAAGTTAATCCTGAAGAAGTTTGGGTTAAAGTGCCTACTAGTGAAAACCAACTAATGCGATTTTTGTGGATCTGGATATTATCGGAAATTTTGCTCAAATGTTACCATTATTGCTGAACCCCTGTACAATTTGATGAGCATGAAATCCATGTTTCATTCGTATGAAGAATGTGCGGAGGATTTTGATAAATTAAAAGCCAAACTTAAGATTGTACCAGGTTTTTCAGTTCCAACTTTCAAACAATTTTGTTAAATGCTGATGCAAGTGATGTAAGGGTTGGTGGAGTATTAATTCAAGAAGACAAAAAGGGTGTGGATCATCCAGTGTGCTACTTCTCTAAAAAAAAATCAACAGGCAGCATATAAATTATTCCACAATGGAGAAGGAATGTTTGGCTTTGATATTGGCTCTGCAATACTGTGAGGTATATATTAGTTCAACTCCTTCTCCATTGATTGTATTCAGTGATTATAACCTCCTTACTTTCATGAACAAAAAAAAAAAAAAAAAAAAAGCAAACAAACAACAAAAATAAGAGACTGTTGAGATAGTTTGATGTTGCAGGAACACAACACTGACGTTAAGTACATCAAGCGAAAAGATAATCTAATTGCAGATGTACTCTCATGTTTATAGAAGTACTATATTACTTTATGTATGTTTCATGTCAATTATAAGACATGTTCCTATGCAATTTTAATTATTACAGCATCATATGTATATTTTACTAATATGCAAAAGAAAGATTTATTATATAAATCTTTCTTTTACTTTATGAGAGTAAGAGTTACGTATATTCATTTATTTTGCAGGCCTTACATTTGACCGTGATTGAGGGCAGAGTAGTTATGACCTACCTGACTTTTATCATTTTTTAAAAGTTGTTTACTGATATTTGAGTTGAAGGTCAAGCATTATTTGCAAACTTAGAATGTCCTGGAAGCAAACTTTTGACTCACATCCTGGTCATGTTATTGTGTCTTAGGCTGAGGTAAACAAATTATTTCATTCCTCGTTTAAGTTCAGTCTGTGGAATTGTTTAGTATTGTGTTCACATATAATTTGAGAGGATTCATTCATTTCAAACTTATTCGTTGTAATTATAAAGAGATCATTGACATTTTGGGCAAAACACTATTTTGGGATTATAGTGGATTCATTCAAAAACATTCTGGATAATATCATTGTGATACATCAAGACTAACGGTACATCAACTCACTGAAGACTATTGGTACATCAACACATTCAATACTGAAATTCATTCCAACCAATTACAGTCTTGGACTTTGTGATAACACTTGCTTGATTATTTGGGATTTAATTCACAATGCTATAAGTTCCTCTTAAATTTTCACTTTGTGACTTAGATAAATAAGTTTATTTGATGCTTTTAATAAACTTATTGGTCTCGCTTTTTTTTTGTTACTTACTTTAAGACCATATTATCGTAACATACGTAGAATGTACACGTAATAATATATTAAATGTCTATTAATATTTACGGATGCTACTCAACCAGAAGCGACTCTGGTGTGGATCTGAACTGACAAAACTGAACTAAAACTTAAAACGTCTAACGTGGATATTCACGATATTGTTTTGAACACCAAGGTGATGTTTTAAAAAAAATGGACCGAAATGAATGAAATAGGGGGAACTGGAAACTCTGGTGGTTCGGTTGTGTTTATCAAAGATGGTTGATGATGTTGATGCTACAGCTAAACAATTCATGGATAAACAGATCGCGGATGTACCTTTGCCACCACACGTAGTAGCTTCATGGGGCATATTTGGGTAAATATTAAGTAACTAACAAGAAGAAAAAAGATTGGCTTTGATATACCTAAATCTTGCATCTTAAATACACGCGAGTCTGTATCGTATGTGCTTATTATAAACAGATCTAGAGAACTCTGGAGTGGAATGACAATATGTTTGTTTAAAAAATCAACGTAATAATAGATCAGCTGTAATACGTTACCTAAGTGGTGACAGTGCTAGAGAAAGTTTCACAGATACCATATGAATATCATTAGTCAGCAGAGATGGAATTCACTTAGATGGACGCATCATCATTCCGCTGGGGTACTTAAACCATCTTTTTCGAGTTTTTCTTTAAGATAAGATTTACCATTACATGTAAGTGATGGAGTTGAGCGTGGTGATGATATTGCAGAATTTTGTAACGTAGTGTTAAATCGGTTGATTAGTGATGCCAGCATCGATGGTAATTGTATGCCTCTTATCGACGAGTACCTGAGTCAGATTGGCATTAACGAGCTCTCTTATACACTGAGATATAATCTTAAGGACCAAATAGAAATCAACCGTTGGGACCACCCTGATATATCAATGCCAACTCGAGGCCACCTTGGTATACAGAATCAGCATATGAAACGCCCTGTCACAGAATGCACAGTAAGGCGTAAATGCCACCAGGGATGTTTCTCCAATGATGAAGTGTAGTTCATCGACAAATGCACCACAGTTGCATTCGCTGTTGATTATTTAGCACCAGTACTGACTAGACCAAGAAGAGAAACAATTTCGACTGATATTCAACAAGGACGCACTTGTTCGTGAAAACAGTTTTTTGGTCAAAAACGAGACTACCATTTTCGACATCATTTAATGCCGCAAATGTTTTTTCTATCTGAACGTGATGGTAGGCCCCTAGGACGCACAGTCGAGGGATATAAATATTCCTCGAGCAGAGATTTTTCTATAATTGTATGACAGTTTTACCAGTAAATATCAATAATTGGTTAGAAGTGTGGATCGGTGTTGCACCTGAAGGCCAGATTGTGGAGCAATTATACTCCGTGATCACGTTATTAATAGAAGAAATATGATAACCTTCAGTGTTACCGACGTGAGAAAATAATCACTGCGGACCAACAACTTCGAGAAGAAATCACAGAGAATCTCACTGCGCGTAAAGTACAAACGTTTGTGTGTAGTCCTTGATTTTATTTGTTTACTTGCCGCCGCGACTACTGTTGGTCTTGGTGTTGCTGGAATTCTGACCACAGCAACAATCATGGGTGCACCAATCGGATTTGTTGTTGGGGCTGTGTAGATCGTAACGGGTGTGGCTAGCGGTGTTGATAAAATAAGTTCATTGCGGTTGCAATCACGGCTAAATGTTGTTCTGAACTTCTCGCAGCAGCACAAAGTAGGTCTCAGTACGATAAACTCTACTCGATAACTTTTGATAAGAAAGCAACTAGCATGATTGAATTCGAGATGGTGCTGTTGAAAATCGAAAACCACTAACGTCTCCGTGCACAGATACGAAACCGAGGCGTAAGTGACCAAAAACAGGAAATTGATTTTGCAGATAGTAAAAATCGAGTAATTGTTTGCTAGTGCATTGACCTGGTATAGTATTTCCGCTTGTGGGTACCAGCTGGGGGTGGGGTGGGGGGCTCATCATGGGTTCGGGTAAATCATTATACACTCGAGTGAGATCTAAAGACAAAGTCATCAGTATAGAAGGCGTTGTCCTATATCAGTAAGATCAGTACAGAAGTC